>PVJI01004519.1:0-107593 GCA_004026765.1 Micronycteris hirsuta | reverse complement strand
TTCTCAGTCTCTATAATTGCATGAGCCATTCCTTATAAAATAATTTTCTTTCTCTGTATATTGTTGTATGCCACAAATGTGAGTGCAGAAGCTGGAGACCTTCTGGGTTCAAAGATGTTACTTTATTGGCCAAGCTTAACCTGCGCAGGGGCGAACTCTCAGGGTGCCCGAAGGCACTGTACCCACAAGGGCTGCAGACAAGAGTCGCGCCTAACGCTTACAGCTAGGTCCTTATATAGGGAAATTGGCGCGCGCGGGCAAGAGCTAGCAAGCATTTGAACAAAAGCAGAGCTGGCGGTTAGCTATTGGCTACAGAGTTGGCGCGCGCGGGAAGGGTGGGGCACACAACGGTTATGCTTGCCTAGGCGGGAAAATTTCAAAGCTAAACAGTCCATAATCAGCACATAGCAGGATGTTTACTCAACCTTCGGGGAGGAACGTTCTGTCCTTTCTTTCTAGGGGACTTTCCTAATTTTCTGGTTCTCAACATATATATTCTGTTGGTTTTGTTTCTTTGTAGAACCCCGACTAATACAGATTTTGGCACTGAGAGTGGGTGGTAAATAAGTATAATAATGAGATCAGCTAGTTGCTCTTAATATCCACTGGACAAAATGTAGAAAGAAAAGGATGAACTCAGGGATTTTAATTCCAGTTTATGTGCTCCATAAATAATCGAAAGCTTCTATGTGTGCTCTGAAGAATATCCTCATCTCCTGTAGCCACTGTGCTGAGATTGCTAAAAATCAAACCTAGAATCTTATCCTGTGACCAGCTAAGTTACAGTGTAAGTTGAACTCCCAGCCTCACCAGATGCCCGCTGCCAAAGTGAGGGCATTGAACGGGGAAGGCATGCCATAAAGTTCATGTGAGAATTAAATCAAATAATTCATAATAAGCTTTTAGCACTCAATAAGCATTTTTGTGTCTGCATTTCTGCAAAACATGTGGCTTATTTTCAGCTCATCTCCAATCAGGAAGTGACTCTACTCATTGTAGGAGATTTCACTTCTTCACCTGCTACCCCATCATCAGAAATAAAATGTAATACAGCCCTGGCTGGTGTGGGTCGGTGGACTGAGTGCCAGCCTGTGAAGGGAAAGGTCTCTGGTTCAAATTCCCAGTCAGGGCACACGCCTGGGTTGTGGGCCAGATCCCCGGTGTGGGGCATGCAAGAGGCAACCAATGGATGTAGTTGCACATTGGTATTTCTTTCCTTCTCTTTCTCCCTCCCTTTCCCTCTCTCTAAAAATAAATAAATGAAATCTTTAAAAAAATGTAATACAGTCACCTCTCACTACCATACATAATTCTCAGCTTATGCATATTATGTGAGCTTAACAAAACTTTAAAAGACTAATAAATAAATTCATGATGGCTTTTAATTTTTAATTCCTCTCATTCAATTTTTTAAAATTCAGTTGTGTAATTTATCCTTCTATACTGCCTCAGTCCAGATCCAAGAGAAGGTGGGCTGCTGTGGTGGGCAAAGTGTTCGTGATCATGATAGTCTTTGGGACAAATGGCAGAAAATCCCACTGTCAATAGCCTAAACAAATAAGGGAATTTATTGACTCCAATAACAAGAAACCCAAAGGCTGAGCAACTATGGAAACAACATGATTACAGCCCCAGTGCCATTTATTTCTCTGCAACTCATTTGACTCAGACCTTATATATCGGTTTTGTTCTCGGACTGGCTCCTCTCATGGCCCCAAAATCCTCAGCCTTAAGACAAAACAAAATCCAAAGGGAAAAGCTGCCATCTCTGTTTTCTAAGACAAGGAAAACATCCTCCAAAATCCCCAAATGTCTCTTTCGGTCAATTTCCATTATCTTCGAATGTCCCTGACATCTCATTGGCCAGAATGATGTCCCATGGCCATGCCTACACTCATCACTGGGTGAAGAAAAAAGACCACCATGATTGGTCTACACCAATTAACACTCATCTGTGGGGGTGGAGTAAGTCCAGAATTGTCCCAGTGCAGGGACCCACTTGGGCTTTATTAGAAAAAAAGGAAGGGTAGGCTACCAACAGGGTATACAGCAGAGATTTATAAACCAATGAAACTTTCTACCAGAAGCAATAGGAATCTGTGAAGATAACATATAAAGAATGAGAGAAAAGTTCCCAATCATGTTTAAAACATAACAATGAAATGTCAGAGTGGCAAGCCTTAGGAATAAATAAAACCCAGAGGATGGGAGGGCTGCCAGGTATTGACTGTTGTGCATAAACTGTTGCTTTTGAGGTAGAATGTCTAACCACCTTCGAAAGGGAGTATGGAGGGTAAAAGTCACTGGGACTCACACATGCACGTAAACAGGAAGATGACAAGGGTTCTACATTTAATTTAAACTAGTGGAACTTCTGCAGTCAGCTCAAGTATACATGGAAGGAGGGAGCAGCTTAGAGAATCGAAATGTCCGGACAGGTTAATTCAGGAGTAATCTTTGCCGAGGAGTTACAGAAAATGCTTGAAATGTGTCAGAAACCAAAAAAGGCACCTCCCCACCTCCATTTTCATTTGTTATGAAAATAATTAGGAGAAATAGGAAAAGCAGGTGGGGCAAACTACGCTGTTTGGCAACTCAAAATGCTAGTACTGGATCACGTTTTTGTTCATTGTGCACTAAATGGACGTGTTCTTCAGTGGATGCTTGGGTCATCTCTACACCCACGGGTAAACCTTGGTTGTCTAAGGCAGCATGGCGGTCTCATTTCCTATGCCTGCAATTCTTTTAGGCATTAACATGAGATATTTTTTGGCCCATAAACTACCAAGCAAAATAAAATAGAAATCAGAAACGCACTCCTGGCCGTATCTTGATGGACTCTCAGAACATCAAGAACAAAGAGAAAATTGTAAAAAGCTTTCAATAAAGAGGAAAAAACCCACAAAGTAATAAGAATCAGGTTTCTCACTGGCAACCATGGATGCCAAAATAAAAAGAGCAAAGTGCTGAGAGAAAATAATTGTTAACGTCAAATCCTATGTGTCTAAAAATTACAATTGAAGAGTGAGAGCAAAATATATAAAGAGGAACATGAATCTTTTAAAATAATAACTTGAGTTTCTCCTTTGGAAAAATAGCCAAATGGATGGTAAAGCCAAGAATTAAAAAGACAGGTTATAGCCCGGCTGGTGTGGCTCAGTGGATTGAGCACGGGCTGGGAACCACAGGGTCCCGGTTCAATTCCCAGTCGGGGCACATGCCTGGGTTGCGGGCCGGGTCCCCAATAAGGGCCATGTGAGAGGCAACCATACATTGCTCTTTCTCTCCCTCTCTTTCTCCCTCCCTTCCCCTCTCTCTGAAAATAAATAAATAAAATCTTTTTAAAAAAAAAGACAGGTTATAAGAAAGAGTGAGGAGCAAACAAACTATTAAAGCACAGTCATGTTAAATGATTATTGATTGTAAAAAAAATCAAAAACTTGAGCCCTGACTAGTGTGGTTCAGTTAGTTGGATATCATTTCACAAAGCAAAAGATTGGCAATCCAGTGCCCGCTCAGGGCACAGGCCTGGGTTTCGGTTCAGTGCCTGGTCAAGGCATGTATGAGAGGCAGCCTACTGATGTTTCTCTCTTACACTGATGTTTCTCTCCCTCTCTTTCTCCCCTGCTTCCCCTCTCTCTAAAAAATAAATCTTTAAAAAATCAGTAATCTGAAATTAATGAGGGGGATGTCATGGAGAGAAAGATGTAGTATTTGCTGAAGTGCTTGTCTTTGCGGACAGAAAGGTAAATACATTGATTATATCTCATGGTTTTTTTTTTACTTTTTAAAGAATTTTTATTGTATTTTTTCATTGCCACTTATCCCCTTATGCCCCCCCAGTGCAATCACCACACTGTTGTCCATGTCCACAAGGTCTTTTTCCTTTTTTTCTCAACCCCTCCACCCCTAATTTCTTCCTATAGATGTCAGCCTGCTCTCTACCTATGAGTCTGTCAGTATTTTGCTTGTTAGTTCATTCTGTTCATTCGATTCCACATATGAGTGAAATCATATGGTATTTTAAAGAAACAGATTGATGACTCAGGAAAAAATAGATTTGATGGATAAACCTAAAGTTGTTCTTGAAAAGTATCAACAAAATAGACAAGTATTTGGCAAGTCAGACTGAAAGGGAAAAGAGATAGCATGCAAATAAACAACAAGGAATACGTGAAAAATTATGAGAAAAAACGTGTTCCAGAAAATATGGGTGAAAAATTTATTGGCTCCACAATAAATTTTAAAACTAGTCAATATGAGAAAGTGAAATCAGTTCATTCATAAGTGTAATTCACCACATTAACAGATTGAAGGAGGAAAGCATTATGTAAATTATAATAGCTAACATATAGGAATTTCTGTATGCCAGGCGCTGTTCCAAGTGCTTTAAATACATGAATTCATTTAATTTCAATAAATGCTACAAAGACACTTGATTAAATTCAATCCAGTTCCTGACTGAAATTGTAATAATATCTTTTACAAATAAAAAGAAGTATCCCTATTCTTAAAAAATGAAATTAAAGTATCTACTGGCAATCTATGGCAAGCATAAGGCTTGATGGTGATATTAGAACTTTCCATGTCAAATGTCACAAACTCACTCAACATAGTTTAAACAGAAAACATATTTCTACAAATAACTTTGAAGTTCCATGGAATTTACCTAGACTGGCAATACCTGGATCCAAACTGGGGTATAAAAGATTATTGTTTGCACTGAAATAGCAACATATCCCGGTGCATATAAACTAAGACTCAATTTACAAAAATTCAAAGTCCGTACAATTTATCAGAAACATTTCAGATGTACCTGTGCCCTGGTCCTTTGATTCTGACCATTTTTAGTCCAGTTCATTCAAGATGACTGTGAATAGAGAGAAATCAGGAGCACCCCCTCTTCTCAACACATCCCTGCCTTATCTCACCCTTAGCCCTTGCTCACAGTTGGCTTCTGGTTTGTGTGAGGTGTTGCCTGAAGAACTTCTGGATCTCTCCCCAGGCGTGCTCCTGGGCTGCCGCGTGCGCAGCAGGGTCCCCTCCCCAGAGCAGGACCGGGGACCTGACGTTATTCCGGGAAGCATAGCATAGGGGCGCATAGGGCGGCTCTATGAGGTGACCTGCTCCAGGGTAGACCAGCATCCTTCCATTGCTTCTCCCGTGACTCTTCAGCTGCTCCAGGGCCTGCTTAGCATATTCTTTGCCATTTGTCAATTGGTCATTCTCTCCTATTATGAAGAGGATCTGACCCTGAGCCTTTTCAATGGGCAACACGCTCTGCTGATTCACTTTATCCCGGGGGTCTCCCCGGTAGTGTAAGAGGCGCACAGCCCCTGAGACATCAGTCTCCACGTGCTCCAAAAAGGAGTGGATGGGTAACATAACCAGATCCCTATACTTGAGCGGAAAGTCAAAGATGGCAGTGGTCCCATTGATGCAAACAGTGGCTACCACCTGCTTCAGGAAACAGGCCATGGCCAGCCCAATCTCGGCACCTTTGCTCACAGACATCACTCCAATTCCTGGCCCTTGGATCTGAAATGCAAAATAAAGGGAACCCGTTACAGGCCACACACTGAAAAGGGTCAGCTAGTATGATCGACAGTCAGAAAATATGGGGCGGGAGTCCTGGCACTCAGGTTCACCAGCTTCTGTGACTGCAAACACTACCTACTTACACTCTAATCCCCATTGTCTTATGGGGATGATATTACCTTCCTGGCAGGATTGTTACTGAGGATCATCAAAGGCAGACTTATATAAAAGCCTAAAGGATCTAATGAGCCAGCAACATTTGACATCACAAGTGAAGGGGCTTAGCTTTCTGAAGAATCAAATTCTTCTCGCCAGCTAAGAAAAGAAGTTTCCTAGGTTCTTTCAAATAATATGTTTGTGTAGTTCATATTGAAATAGCATTTTTAATAACATTCAGAATCCAAAGGCTAATCCTCACAAGGAAAGATTTGGCTTCTACCAACAGGTGAATTTCAGTACCCAGTCCAACAGGAGAAGTAGATTATAGGAGGGAGTCCCTCCTTCTGTGATAGGCTGAGGTAACAGAGAGGAGGAAAGAGTCTGAGAGATAAGGGAGGAAAGGACCGGCATTCTGGACAGAAAACAGCAAAGACATAGCCACCTAGTATGTTTATTTTTCTCACAATTGTCTTCCCAACATCTTTCTGTCATCAGAATCACCTGAAAAAAAAAAACTATGTGAAATCAGAGCTTTCCAAGATCCAATTGTTCAAGTTTCTACTACAATCGGGCTGAGGAGGCCCAAGAATTTGATACTATAAAATATTTCCTAGGAAATCTAGTGTATATCCACACTTGGGAACCATCTGCTTGAGGAATGAATAGTGGAGTGAGAGAGAAGGGACATAACTGGACATAGGAAACTGATTAATATGCAACTGCAATGTCACAGGTGAGCGGTGATGAGAGAACAAACTAAGACGGTGGCAGGGAGGGTAAAGAGGGTGTGAGGTATTGAGAAAGATTCCAGAGTAGAATCTGAAACACTGTGGGATTGGTTGAGGATGTGGGGAAAGGGAGAGGGAAGACACCAGATAAGCAATGATGACAAGGTGGATTTATTGAGTTTACTACACACTAGACCAGTGATTTTCAACCAGTGTGTCACAAGAATATTTAAAACATGCAGTACCTGACTATTTAGTCAGGGGCACTGACCTCTTTTCCCTTAGATTGCCAAATTAAAAAATGACAACAGCCAACACAGCAATAGCCATCTGGTGTGCATGAATCAAAATTATGCCTATTCTTTTTGTCAGATCGCAAAATACATATTTTGGGCGTGGCACAGAATGTTATTAATCAGTTTATGTGTGCCATGAGATGAAGAAGTTGGAAAATCAGACTATAAGGCTAAGTGCTCTAACACATATTATCTCAGTTAATCCTTCCAAGAACACTGATATTCAGTAGCACTCAGTCTCACTCAAGGTTACAACGGTATCGAGGGGAAGAGCGGGGAATTAAACCTCTCCTGCTGACTGTAATACCAAATTGAATTTTGGCAATTGTTCTTTGTCCTCAATGTCACAAATAGTTAAATTTGAAATGAAAAAAATAATAACTTGAAAACATTTTGTATGGGATTTAATTCCTTTTACGTAGTATGTTCAAAAGAGACCAAAAGGCTAGAAAAATTGCACATGTGTTTGTTGATGATGATGATGATGACGGCGGTGACATTGAAGATGAAGATACTGATGTGCTCCAACAGGAAACCCTGCTCTCCGCCTTGAGAAGAGTGAAGGCTCTCCAGGGAGAGAAGGATACGAGTTGGGGGATGAGGATGACGCAACGTCTGGCGCAAAGAAGGGCCCTGTCGCTGGCCTTGGAGTTTGGATGCATTACTTCACCTGACTATGCTTTCTCATCTGAAAAATGAGGACGATGCCGATAGTCCTCATTTCACAAAGTTCTCGTGACCATCAATTAAATGAGATAGTATGTATAAAATATTTAGCATAGAGTCTAACAAATAGTCACTTAATGTTAGCTGGCATGATTATTTTACCACTGTTAGGTTGAATGATAAGAAATGCAGTAACTGAGCCCTGGCTGGTGTAGCTCAGTGGATTGAGCGCGGTCTGGGAACTAAAGGGTCCCAGTTCGATTCCCAGTCAGGGCACATGCCTGGGTTGCAGGCCAGATCCCCAGTGAGGGCCATGTGAGAAGCAACCACACATTGCTGTTTCTCTCCCTCTCTGTCTCCCTCCTTCCCCTCTCTCTAATAATAAATAAATAAAATCTTAAAAAAAATACAGTAACTGATATTTGAATACTTTTTAACTAGAAAACAGTAAGTTAATATGGTTCAACTTAACAGAATGTCAACCTTGACACCTGACCATGTGCTCTTTATCCTTAAGTGTCTTTTTTTAATCATTACCGCGAATACCAGTACTCTGTGACCTCCCGAAGTGAACTACAACAGCTGACATTTAATTCCTAGAAATACCTAAGTTATCCAATACTAAGTTATTCCAGTCCTTAACAAACTTGAATGTGCATACGAATTACCTGGGAATGTTGTTAAAATGCAGATGTTGATATAAAGACAGGACCTGAGAGTCTACACTCGAAGGCTCCTAGGTGATGCCGAGATCTCTGGTCCATGGACCACACTCTCAACAGTACAGTGATGCTTGACAAAGAGTTCTAAAATCACCCTTCCTTTCCCTAGCCTAGCCCCTGACATGGAACCCTTACTTAAAGCTTAATTCTGCTCCTGGATCTGAAACTAAAGAGCTAATGCTGCCAAGTCAGGTGGTGCAGCTAAGTCAGTTTTGCTGATAATCCTGCTCGGCTCTCACAGCCCAGCTCTTGTATTGAACTTCTGCATTGTTCTTGGTCTCAGGGCTCTTCAATGTGATTTATGCCAGCATTACCCCACGCTGAGATAATTGCCGATGTCTAAAAACATGTCAAGTCTGAGAATTGGTGGCTGATTTGAGATTTGAGATTGGTGGCCGATAAAACACTGA
Organism: Micronycteris hirsuta; assembly: GCA_004026765.1. Taxonomy (NCBI): domain Eukaryota; kingdom Metazoa; phylum Chordata; class Mammalia; order Chiroptera; family Phyllostomidae; genus Micronycteris; species Micronycteris hirsuta. The sequence goes on along the minus strand of PVJI01004519.1, from coordinate 99,074 downwards.
AGAGCCCCTTGTAAATAAACCATAAGCACTTATATCCGCCCTTTCTTATTGTCTTCTTTATGCCAACAAGCACTGAGCTGACCTCTCATCGACCCCACAATCCCACACAGTAGACATTAGCATTCCCATTTTAATTGTAAACTCGTGTGCTATGCCCAAGTCTAAACAGATTGGTAAAATGGGCAGAACCGACATCAGTGATATTTTTTTGTCTATCGCTATGAGGTTGGTTGCAAGGTAAAAGGAACAATATTTTAAATACCTTGGGATGAGCTAGTAGCAAGTTCGCAGCTTCCTCAAAATAGTCCAGGTCCACCTCCAGCAGTAGTTTGGGCAGGTCTTCATGGGCAAAATATGCTAATGCCAGGGCTGCAAAGCCATGGGCCGCCAAAAGACTGGCTCGGAACTCAACTAGACCCCCCAGGCCCCCAAACAGATCGATGATTCCAGGGAAAGGGCCTTCTCCTGAGAACAAGAAAGAGAGAAGAGAAGATTAGAAACAGTGAAAAGATGGTCAGGTGGACAGCACAGTCGAAGACAAATGAATTCCACCTCCACACACCAACACACAAGAGCAAATTAGTTTTAATAGATTGCAGGAAATACTAGTTCTCCAATACTTGGTGCCGTTTGTTTTTGGTTTTTGTTTTTTTTCCCAACAACACTGTTTTCTCTACCACCAAAGATTAGTCTCACCTGGAGGGAGAAAAAGAGTTCCTCGCAGGCGGCCCTCTCGAATCTGCACCCGCTGCGTCCCTGGGCTTCGGAACCAGCGCTGCACCACCTGACTGGCATCAGGCTGAACCATGGCTGACTCTAGGTAGCAAACCGCGTTGTATACATCCAGAGTGACAGAAAAGGGGCTGTTCACATCCTTTTTAAGCAGCCTCCCAAAAGGCCTCTCAGGCTTCAGAGACCAAAAGAGGCCCATCGGATGGACCCCAACATAATCGCCTCCTAAGGAAGGATCCTGCTTCAGGTCCAGCTCACCAGCCTCGTTAGCCCTGTAGAAGGCTTTGGACCGGAACAGATTTCCCCTCTCATCCTTCAGAGATGCTGTGAGTGTCACCACCTGCCTCGGAGGCAGGCCCGTCGCTCGGATGTGCACGGGCTCATCAGCAAGGGCACTTGCTGGGGTGGCTGTCAGCTGGGGCATTGGCAGCTGGCCAAGGGACCACTGAGTGGTATTTCCTGCCCTGCAGTGGAAGAAGAGACTTTGAGTTGGAGCCCTAAATTCTGAAGGTCCAGACAAGGCTTACGTTAGGTCTAGCCAAGTTAGACTCCTTGGAGTCAGTGCGAGGTATGCAGAACGTTTGGAGGAGGGAGAGGAAGACTTGCAGAGCCACCCATTATTCTCATTTTACCTAGGAGGAAACAGGTTCAGTGACACGGTCAAAGTCTCATAAATAATTGATAGTAAACTGGAAATTCAAGCTAGGTCTGGTACCACAGCCACCTGTCTTATCCATTATAACAGCGTAGTAAATCTTAGTTTTGTGGTTTTAAGTAAATTGAGCTTGAAGTTGAGACAATACCCATATGACCGATTCACAGGGTATTTGTTAGCACCCGAGGGGGTAATCATGGTCAAGGGCTTATAGGAAGGATCAGTGCTGCATTTCAACCCCCAGCCTACCTGGGCTGCAGTTACATAAACAAGAAGTACATTGTGGGCGTATTTGTTTGTTTTTTTTTAAAGATTTTATTTATTTATTTTTAGAGAGAGGGAAAGGGAGGGAGACAGAGAGGGAGAGAAACAGCAATGTGTGGTTGCTCCTCGCATGGCCCTCACTGGGGACCTGGCCTGCAACCCAGGCATGTGCCCTGACTGGGAATCGAACCGGGACCCTCTGGTTCCCAGCCCACGCTCAATCCACTGAGCTATACCAGCAGGCCGTATTTGGCTTTTTGTCTGTAATCTTGCTCTGCCCTTTTCACAGTTCCTATTATTTGTTCTTTTTCAGGGAAAATGACATTGTATGATCTTGTTTCTGCTTTTATGCCTCTACAAAGGAGTGATAAATGTAAACATGTCGTTTGTAGTCAAGAGACTATAATATATATTGGACCAGCCATTTTTTACTCTGCTCAATTATAAGAAAAATTTGGGGTGTTTCTTTTTGTCCTTCCTTCCTTCCTTCTTTCCTTTCTTCCCTCATTTGTTCTATACCTCATTTTTCAAAGGATTTGAACTATCTACAGATAAACAGAGTGAAATAAAAATAAAATAGGATCTGGGAAAATATGAACTCAAATCAGAGGCTTTGAACAAAGAAAACCTGGAGCATGAAAAGTTGAGCATTTTGTGAGCTGTGAGTTTGGCACTGAATTAGTGAGAGCCACAGGAAAGCAGGCAACCTGCTCAGTTTTGTTGTTCTAATTATTCTTATAGAAACAGTTATCAGTTCCTGGGGTGGAGGGAGTGAGGGGGGCGGAGTGAGGTCTTTCCAAAATTTAGCTCTAAAAAAATGTCTCATATGAGATGTTGACAAAGTATGTACTATTTTTTCAATAATATCTTTATGTGCATTGTGGTCGAAGGTGTTTCCTCAAAAAGCTCGATTCTCCAAGGGATCCTTAATTTCTTATGGGGGAATACAAAATATAGGCTTTGGGATTTAGACTTGTGAGTAGAGTCTTCTGGAGAAAATAAACTGGCTCTGGCAGGGCAAGGCCAAAAAAGCGGTTCTTGATGTCCAATCTTTCGCTGTGGAAAGAGAGTCATTAGAGTCAGGCAAAGGTCAAGGGGAAAATGCCTTTTGAACTTCCTTTAAAACTGATTTTTTGCAAAGACAACACCCCCACTCAACCTGATCCTCTATCAACAACCAGGATTACTGACCGTTTTGTGTAAACCTAAACTCATGGTCAATGGAACAGTTTTGAATTCAATGAATGATTGTGAATGTTTTTCCTCAAAAGGAAAAGGGAAAGTCCTTTTCCTGGGAAAGTCCTTGAAGAGGGGGGCATCAGTTCAAATTTCATGAGCCTTACATTCGTGTTAGTGAGATGAGACAATGTTTAAAAAAATCCCACATCCCATGCAACATTTTGGTGCTCTGTAGGTATTTTCTGATCTGATCCTTCCTGTAAGCCTGTGGATCTGCTGTTTCCTTTGTCCCTCTCCAAAGAGATCATGAAGAAGGGATCATTGATTTTCCCTGTTTGACACATCCTTTCCAACTCTCGTTATTTGTCTTCTCAAAACTTCTATACAATGTATTGGCTCAATATAGATTTTATTTGCAAGTTGAATTAATTTGAATTGCTTACTATATCCACTTTCCAGCAAGCATCCTGCCTCTGGTCTAATCCCCCTTAGTGAACTTGAAAACTCCTCAAGGGCAAGAATGATGTGCTAAAGCTTTAAGGATCCTAATAATACTCATGTATCACACAATGTACCTACTCAAGAGTTAGGCAATTCCTGATGGGCAGAAAAAAAATACATGAAAAAACATAATAAAAATACTGTATTTATTATACAGTGCTTTTGTAATATAAAATATTGAGGTTTCTTCCTCTTTCTGTGCGACTTGCCTCCTAAAGCCCAGAGATGGACGGAGGGCAGTATGCAAAAGGACCGTGTTCAGTTTGTTGAGTCCATTCTCAGTTTTGGATGCAAGGTCGGGGAGGCTGTTGATGGGCAGTGAGTCCTACAGTGCAGAGGGAAGAGGACAGCCAACTGGTCATGCTTGCCTCTCCTTCCTGAATCACCTGCTCCAACCCCTCTCGTGCTTGGTAGAATGATTTAAGAGAGTAAACAAACTCTGTTGGTGTAACAGAAAATCAGAGAAAATTTTGCAGTCTACGAACAAATTTTTACACACTGCAACCCGGCTGCACCCTGACACCTTGCTATTACTAGAAACATTGCAAAGTATGAGTGGTATAAGAAGAGCACTGTAATAAAAATTGTTTTTAGGGGATTTTTCTCATTTGGTTATTTTTTTATACCACTGTTTTATATTTTAATAAGCATTTTACAAATGCATTTATGGTCCAACATGGTGGTTTTTTAAGATAAATTGAAAATGGAAGAAGATCGAAGGACTAGGGACAAGTCTTCTAAGACTAGTGATGGAGAATTGCCGTCTTCTGACTCATTTCACCAAGGATGACCAAACAACAAAAAATCGGTCTTTACAATGAAGCTACTGATTTATGTTAGTTGGTAATACAACTCGTCCTGCTCCCCTGTGCATCATCTTTAACAAGCAATTTAAAAAGGGAGCCATGGCTCCAGGAAAATTGAAAAGAAAATCATATACTTCAACCATTTGACAAGTAGAGGAATTGGTTCTTTTAAATGGCTATTGAAATTGTATTCTCCCCCAATTCCAATTTTTCCTCTAACTGCAAACAATTTTTGAGCAATGACTGCCAGATCATACAAGGGTAAAGTCTACCACCTTTGGCCTAGCACTTAAGACCTTTTGCAGGGGAATGGCTCTGCTGCAGCACCCCGGAGAACTTCCTCGTGTCCACAGGCAAAGCCCGAACCACTGTGTGACTTAAATGCGAGTGGAAGGCCTGCGCTCGCCCCAGGAACATTCCTAAGACAGGCAATCTTTAGAGGAGGCCTCGCGAGATGGTTTCCTCACGTGTCTCTCCCTACCTTGTGGGAAGACGTTTTCCCAGCCACCCCCCTGGCTTCAGATGAGCACAGGACTTTCCATCTCGCTCCCACACTCCTGTGAGGCAGAGCTGCAGGCTCTGTGACCATTTCACTGCAGGCTAGAGTTGGCTCCTCGGCAACAGGGGACGTCCCAACTGTGTGGAAATCATCTGTCCCCTTTTGTTTTGGGGACAACGTTTGGGTGTGTGAGACAAGGACCCAGAGAGCTCGCACCTTTAGCTTCGCTTGTCTTCACTACCTACATAAGTAGTAGGCTGTCCGAATCTAAACGAGGCTCGTTATTTCTTTACCAGCTAAATCTGTCAGTCTTAACCACACATAGCTAATTAAATTTCAGATCATTAAAAATAATTAAAACTTTGTTCCTCTGGTTAAAGTCACTCTCACCAGATTTTAATTGCTTAGTAGGCACATATAACTGGTGGATCCTGCCTTGGACAATGTAGATAAGACCATTTCTATCATCACAGAATATTCTATTGGACAGCATTACTCTAGGTTATGAATTATTTCTCAAGGGCAGGGATTACACTTTGTTCCACATTCTGTCCTTTGGTTCCCCAAATAGTGTCCGGCATATACTAATTGCTCATTAAGTGTTTCAAGAATGAAATGAAAGAATACACGAAGGATGAAAAGGGAAAAATAAAAATAAAAAATAAAATTGAGTGAAATTTATCAGAAAAAGAGTATGAGGAAGAAAGAATAAAAGCCCAGTTGAATTTTGATACGCTGCTACTGAAGTTGAGGGACTCCTTCAAATCTAATATAAAGTTTCCAGGCTTCTTCACTTCTTTGCAGCAGAAGGCAGGCCCGTGCATACTGCAGAGTCGAGAAAATCAAGGATACAACAGGCAACTGGAAGGCAAGAAACCACAAGGGAGTGGCCTCACACAGGGTTAATCTTATTGAGGTTGGACACAACCTCCTGGGGGCTGAAAGCTTAATGCCACTTTGTTGAGTGCGTTCCAGACCACCTCTAGACTCCCAGGAGGAAGTGAGTCAAGTCTACGCCCCTGGGAGAACTTGACCTGTTCAGAGGAAGGGCAGTAAAAACTGGTAGAACACCAACGGAGATGCCAGGAGGCAGGCATCAAAAAGATAAAAGAGAGCAAAAGTTCATCCCCAGAAGTTAACATGACTAATCAAGAAACAAAAATTCCGTTCCTTTTAGGAGCTTGATGCTTTTCTTTCTTTATCGCCAGCACTTCCTCCCTGCTCTTTCCCAGCAATAAATCCTAGGAAAAAAATTATTGAGTCAAGATACAACGTCTCCATAAATTCACATTAGCTGGACCGTGACTTTTGTAGCCAAGTGAGCAATAACCCCCCATGGATGTTAAGCAATGGTCCCGCGGAGAACTGTGCTACCTGCTGAGACAAAACACACAGAGCAAAATGAAAGCAGCCTTCCCAGCTGCCCTGCCATGAAATCAGGAAGCAGACCTGTCCTGCGAGGCCACGACAGCCCTGATTCCCCGAACACTCACCCTGAACTCCTCCTGCTAGAAGCCGTCTGGAGCAGAATGGCTTGCCGAGCCAACCGCAAGCAGCAAGCTCCAGACACTTGCCTGTTGTTTCCCAATTTGTAACATTCAAAACACCCCAGCCTACTGTTCAAAGTTCAAGTTGTATCCACAGAAACTGTAAGCAGTGCTTTCTTTTTAAGTTTCCAGTGACAGGATTGTCGGTTTCTGCTGAGAGTCTGGGCAGCGGCTCAGTCTAGCTGGTGTGACTTTCAATAAGTATGTTTCATAATGGAGTCTTGTATTTCATGACGCAGCTCTTGTTTTGTTTGTTTTTTATTTTGGTTTTGGTTTTGTATTCATTTTAGAGAGAGAGGAAGGAGGGGAGAGGGAGAGAGACGGAGAAAGAGAGGGAATGATGGGAGAGAGAAACATCAATTTGTCGCCTGGATCACAGTGGGGGTGAACCCACAACCCAGGTGGGTGCCCTGACCAATCATCGAACCTGCAAGATTTTAGTGTGCAGGACGACGCTCCAACTAACTGAGCCACCCGGCCAGGGCCCCGACACTGGTTTTTAAGCCTTTTCACTTGACTCCTCCTTTCAACTCTCAGCTCTGCTCTCCTTTGCTTCAGTTCTTTCTGTATCTCCTCCTCTATGTCAGCGGCCTCTTAAGCAGCTGCCTTTTTTTTTTAGCACTTTCTAGAAAGGTGAATCCTAAATATTCATCTTCAGAGCGATGTGGGTTTAAGGCTCAATGGAAATATCAGGGGGAAGACTTTGTAAAGTATATGATTACCTAACCACTATGCTATAGACATGAAAAAATACAAAAATAATATTAAATGTACAATGTAATTGAAAAGTAAATGTAGAATTCTTAAAAAAAAAAAAAAAAAAAAAAAAGACTCTCCTACAGAGTCTGCTGAAGATTCCTGAACCTGCACCTGGAGATTCTGACTTAATAGGTCTGAGGTAAGGTTCTGAGATTTGTATTTGAAACAGATGTTAATCCATTGCCCAGTTTGCGAACCACTCTTTCAAGGGATGGTAGAAGCCCTCCCAGAATCTCCCCCGGAACTCTGAAATCTGCCCCATTGTTAATCCCGTCACTCGATGCCCATTGTCAGAACTGCAAATGATCCAACCTACCCGTTGTACTCTGTGTTCACTGGCTGTGAATTCCTTGAGGGAGGGGACCATATCTTTTAATTTTTGCCTGTTTGCAGTCACTGAGGTGTAGTTAAGAGACTGGTCTCTGGAATCAAAGAGACCAAGACTGAAACACTAACTCCTTCATGATCAATCAAGGTGACTGACCTAAGACAAATTGCTTAACTTTCCTGTTTCAGCTTTCTAATTTGTGAAATGGGAGTGAAGCGATAATATGTATTAAAAGTGAAAAATAAGCTTTGAGGAAAAGGGGCTGAACTTTTGGAAATCATGGACAGATCGGGATGTCTGGTGGGAGCAGCAGGCAGTGAGGTGCCAAGCATGTAGAAAGAGGGCTTTAGCAGTTGTCATTAGGTAGGTGTGAACCATGCAGAAAAGACTGTGAAGACTTCCACGGAAGAAGGAATTCTACTCCCAGCCTGCCCGCTGCAACATCATCTCTTCCCTAGGTCTCCAGCCTGCTGGCCTTGTCTCTCCCCTCCCCCCCACCACCCACACACACACACAAACACACTTTGGCTGGGCCTGAGAATTTAACTGACATAAGACAGATTAACAGGAGAAAACCACATAAGTGTATTTAATGTAAGTTAGTTTTCTGTGACACAGGAGCCCTCATGAGGAATGAAGACCCAAGGAAATGGCAAAACCTACTTGCTTTTATATTAGGTTGAACAAAAAGAAGCAATTGTGGAAAAATAAGTTATGTGGTAAGGCTAACAAAAGATCTAATTATTTTCACAAGGTCTGTTTGTGTAGAATTCTCTCAGTCTCAACTTCTTGTCCTTGACGATAAGACTGTTACTTCCCTCTGGGGTAAGGAGGACATCATCTGTCTGGGAGTTTTATCTTCTGCTTTCAGGGAGAAAATAGGGAGGGTCTTGCATCTGCTTTTTTTTTTTAAGTGCTAATAAATTTTATGTCAAAGAGGCATATTTTTGGGTGACATATTCTGGTTTGCTTTAAAGGAGAGGAGAAAAATTAACATCAGTAAAATGTCCATACTACCCAAAGCAATCTAGAGATTCAATGCAATTCCTTTTAGGATACCAATGGCATATTTTACAGAACCAGAATGAATACTCCTAAAACTTATATGGAACCACAAAAGATCCTGAATAGCCATAGTAATCTTGAGAAAGAAGAACAAGATTGAAGGAATCACACTATCTGATATCAAACTATACTAAGGCCATAGTAATCAAAACAGCATGGTACTGACACAAAAACAGACACACAGATCAATGGAACAGAATAAGGAGCCCAGAAATGAACCCACATCTTTATTGTTGATTAATATTTGACAGAGGAAGCAAAAACATACACTGGGGTAAAGATAGTCTATTCAATAAGTGACATTCGGGAAATTGGACAATACACGCAAAAAAATGAAGCTAGACCACCTTATACACACACAAGAATAATCTCAAAATGGATTAAAGACTTAAATGTCAGACCTGAAACCATAAAAATTCTAGAAGAAAACATATGCAGTAAAGTCTCAGACATTTCTCATAGCAATATATTTTCTGATATGTTGCCTCAGGCAAGGGAAACAAAAAAAAAATAAACAAATGGGACTACATCAAACTAAAAAGTTTTTTGCACAGCAAAGGAAACCATCAACAAAATGAAAAGACAACCCACTGAGTGGGAGAACATATTCTCCAATGACAGATCTGATAAGGGGTTAATATCAAAAACTTACAAAGGACCTACATAACTCAACACCAAAAGAACAAACAAATGGGCAAAGGACTCTTCTCCAAAGAGGACATACAGATGGCCAATAGATACATAAAAAGATGCTCAAAATTATAATAATCCTAGAAATGCAAACTAAAACCACAGTGAGATAACACCTCATACCTGTAGGAATGGCAATCATTAATCAATCAACAAAGAACAAGTGTTGGCGAGGATGTGGTGAAAAGGGAGCCCTCATGCACTGTTGATGGGAATGCAGACTGGAGTAGCCACTGTGGAAAGCAGTATGGAGTTACATCATAAAATTTAAAATGGAACTGCTTTATGACCCACAGTTCCACTTCTGGTATTATATTAGAAGAAACACGAAACACTAATTTGAAAGATATATGCACCCCTATGTTCATTGCAGCATTATTTATGATTACCAAGATTTGGAAACAGCCCAAGTATCCATCAATAGATGAGTGGATAGAAAAGCTGTGGTACATTTACACAATGGAATACTACTCAGCCATAAAAAAAAAAAGAAAGTGCCCTGGCTGGTGTAGCGCAGTGGATTGAGCGCGGGCTGGGAACCAAGCGGTCCCGGTTCGATTCCCAGTCAGGGCACATGCCTGGGTTGCGGGCCAGGTCCCTGTGAGGGCCATGTGAGAGGCAACCATACATTGCTGTTTCTCTCCCTCTCTTTCTCCCTCCCTTCCCCTCTCTCTAAAAATAAATAAAAATAAAATCTTTAAAAAAAAGAAAGAAAGAAAAAGACAAGTACCGTATGGTTTTACTTATATGTGGAGTCTAGTGAACAACATAAACTAACAAACAAAATAAAAACAGACTCATAGATAGAGAGCAGACTGGCAGCTTTCACAGGGGAGGGGTTTGCAGGGCTGGGTGAAAGAGGTGTAGAGACGAAGGATAAAAACTCATAGAAACAGACAACAGCATGGTGAATAGGTGCGGGGAGGTAAAAGAGGGTAAAGGAGGGATAAAAGGTGATGGAAGACTTGCGGTGGTGAACACACAATACAATGTACGGATGATTTTTATAGAATTGTACACCTGAAACCTATATAGTTTTATAATTTTATTAAACCATGTCACCCAAATAAATTCAATTTTTAAAAAGGTAAAAAAAGACACTTAAAATCAACAGATGGAGAAATAAGACCTACAATGAATTGAAAGTTTTGTGGTCCATCATTCCATAGAAGAGACAGTGTAAAGAAGATTAATAGAAGTATTCAGAACCTAGGAAAGAAATCTGTTTTCAGGAACTATCTTAGTCATTAACTAGCGATGTATGTGACATTGGTAAGAACGGTGATGGAAAAGTCATGTGGCAAGTGTAAGGAGCAAGACTCAGAAAGTGAAAAGCAGCGTCACATAACTGTTTCCCATCTAAGCCAAGCAGAGAGCTAGCACATGAAAGTATTGCCTACGTGGTAGTTCAAGGACAATTCCATTATACACATCAGAAATAGCTACTCAGTGCATCAGATTGTCGGTAACTATTGCTCATCTACTACTGCAATTCTGATCAGATTTTAGTGATCCTTATGTGATCGATCTTATTAAGAAAAAAATTAGACAGTTAACAAGGGATAACAAGCACCAACCCAATTACAGCAGAAAGCACATTTTAAGATTCAAAGAACATAAGTGGATTGGAAAGTACTGCAGCAGTATGTTTACCTCTCAAGTGACTAAAAATTTAGAGCCACTCTTCAAAGACATACAGATTATCTGTCTGGTTAGATGTGGCGATACAGTAATTATCAGAGACGATAATAACCGCTTACATCTGTTGAGTGTTTGGTATTGCCAGTTATTCTAATAAGCACTTTACCTCCATTATCCCCTTTAATTCTCACAATAACCTTATGCAGTAATATCAATACAATATTATTTAATAGATGAAGAAAGGGTGTAAGAGGAATAGAGCACTTGAGATGTGTGGGACAAGGTGAAATAATCTAACACATATGTAATCGGTGCTTTAGAAAGACAGGTGGGAGACGGGCAGAGAAGAAAGATTTGAAAAAATAATGGCTGAAAGTTTTTCAAAATTGTTGAAAGACAGGCCTTGATTGCAAGAAACTCAGCAAACCACGAGGAGGGCACACCTAAGAAAACCATAAGTACGGCATTATTGGCAAACTGATAATAATAAAATATAAAGAGAAAATCTTAAAAGCAGACAGAGAAAAATGAAAACGTTGAATACAGGAGAACAAATAATAAGATAACATTTGACCTCCTACTATAAACAACAGAAGCCAGAATATAATAAAAGAAATTTTTTAAATGCTTAAAGGAAATTTGTAAACAGTTAAAATTTTTTATCTAACAAAAGTACATTTCAGAAATGAAGGCAAAATAAACACATTTCCAGGGAGAAAAAAAACTGAAAGTTTCTATCTAAAGTAGAATGGCACTAGAAGAAATGCTAAAATGTTTAAGGGAAATTATGCTGGATAGACAACTGGATATGTGGAAAAGATGAAGACCACAAAAATGGTAATTATAAAAGCCCTTTAAAAAATACCTGTAATATATTTGCACATACATATGTGTGTGTGTTTAAATGTAATTAAAGGACTTTAAAAATGACAACAATGTATTCTGGAGCTCATAGAATACATAGAAATACGTTATACTGACAAAAAGGTGGGAAAGGATAAATAGAATTATATTGTTGCAAAATTATTGTATTACTATTTTTCAAGTAATACAAAATGATTTGCAGGTGACTGTAATAACTTAGCTAGTTGTGGGAGACAGAGAGATGACCTGCCAGGTAGCAGAGTAGCTGATTACTGTAACAAATCAAAAACAAGAGTTAACGCCCTGGCTGGTGTGGCTCAGTGGATTAAGCGCGGGCTGGGAACCAGGGGGTCCCGGTTCAATTCCCGGTCGGGGCGTGTGCCTGGGTTGCCGGCCGGGTCCCCATGGGGGCCATGTGAGAGGCAACCATACATTGCTGTTTCTCTCCCCCTCTCCCTCCCTTCCTCTCTCTCTAAAAATAAAATCTTAAAAAAAAAAACAAAAAACAAGAGTTAAGTCTTTGTCACTTACTGTGATCAGAGAAAGTACCTGGATCAGCCAGATGTGGGGTGATCTCACTGTTGAGGGAGCCCCAAATGAAAGGATCCTGCAATATTGGGGTCAGGTAGAATGAGTGGAAAGGACCAAGAGCAGGAAAGAACTGGATACTGAGCAAGAGTGGGAAAAGGTATCTTCAGTTTCCCTCCTCCTGGCATAAAAAGACCTCAGCAGAGACACCTGAAGATGACTTTGGACTTTCATCCAAGGCCTAAGATAAAGAGATCTAAAAAATGAAGCGCCCCAGGCAAAGGAGGCAAGTCTGAGAGGAACAGGATGATGTAAAGTGACCTGAGTCCGTCACTGCTGGCTGGTCCCTTCACCAAGGCTGTGCCCCTGAAGCCTGTCGGGTAAAATGTCTGTAATTGTCTATGGTCAGGCAAGCCTGAAAATTCGTGGATTCCTTAGGTACATATTTTAATTTCTTGAGTAAACATGCACACAAATATTGAATTAACCCAAAAGGTGTTCCAATTACTATGGTTGTGTAACAAACCATCCCAAAACATAGAGGTGTACAACAGATATTTATTATGCTCACATATTCTGCAGGCCAGGAATTAGGACAGGGCTCATGGGATCAGCTTGTCCCTGTACCAGGATATCTGGTATCTCATCTGGAAGTTCAAAGGCAGGGAAAGGCTCATTTTTTCACATGTCTGGAAGCTGATGCTGGCTCACAACTGGAAGCATTATTTCTCCTACGTGAGGGCCTCACGCTGGTCTTTCTGAATGGGCTGGTTTGGGCTTCCTCTCAGCGTGGTCTGTGTGTTCAAGTAAGGACTATATCCTTTTTACATCCTAGCTATGGAGGTCATATAACATAATCTCTGCCATTTTATATTGGTTGTCACAGTTACAAGTCCCCATCAAAATTCAAATAGAGAGAACACAGACCACTCCTTGTAGTGGAAGAAATATTAGTCGCATTGTTTTCTTTTAAAGCATGTGGGATGAAACACCTGTGTGTGAGCATATGCATTTGTGCAATCTGCCAGAACAGGAAAAGAGGAATAAAGGAGTGAATAGTACAGGGAATTAATGGAAGACAAACACTAAGATGGGATACTTTAATCCAACCATACTGATAGTTTCAGTAAATATAAATGGACTAAACACTCTAATTAGAAGACAAATGGTCAGACTCATTGAAACAAGTATTGTTTTTTTCAGAAACATATCATCAAGATAAAAACATTGAAAATAGAAAGAAACATGGATAATCTGCAAATAGAAGAAAATATATGCAACACAAACATGGAGCAGATAAAAGTTACTGGAGCTATTTTATATCAACTTAGATGGAGTATTACTAGAGGTAAAGGGGTACATTTCATAATGATAAAGGAAGCAATTCATCAAGAAGTAATCTTAAATGCATATGCATGCTGCAATAACAGAGTTTCAAAATACATGAAGCAAAATTGAAAACTTTTTAAAAACTCACAGTTGGGGATTTTAACAATTCTCTCTACCAGCCAACTTGATCTAGTTGACATTTGTAAAACAGTCTACCCCAGGCGGCAGAATATATATTTTTAATAAAGAGACCAAGGCACTGATTTCTGCTTAGAATATAGGAAGCTGGAAAGAGCATTGTTCCTATCATAACAAGAAAAATATGCATAATCTTGAAATCATAACTTGAACCTGTCAGAGAGCTGAGGTTACAGCACAACCAATTAGCCTGGAATCTAAGAAAAGACAGATGCCTTCAAGGAAGAAGGAAGCACCCTGGCACACCTGCGGCAGCGCACAAGAGGAAGACGGAGCCAGGATACGGGCAGATTTTTAGAGTTCAGCTAACTTTTCGGTGAATTGCTGAAGGCTGGCATAAACAGAGAAAACACCTGGGAGCTGCAGACACGAGTCTGCAGCCAATGACAAGCTCTTCTCTATGAAACTCACCGGGTGGTTATGAGAAGGATTGGGGGTAGGGCAAGAGTCTGGAAAAAGCTTTCCTTACTCATACAGGCCTGCAGGACGGAAACAGTCACCAATGCAAGCAAGGCACAAAGCCCCACCAGGGACATTTTTTCCTAATAAAACCCTTCAGCCACTAGGAAAGAGGACGACGAACTGAGCCAGTTTCCTAGGACTGAGGTGTTTCCCAAGAGGCAGGACTTCCAATGCTAAACCCAGGATGGTCACAGAAAAATCGGGAGGAGTTAGCCCCCCTACTGGGGAAAGAGCACCTTGGGTCACTCCCAAGGCATAGGACGAGATCCATTCCTTCTAAATGAATAAAAGAAAAACTCTATTCCTGGAGAAAGACAGAAAACCATCCCGTGTCCAAACAATTAGAGACTTAAAGTGTGCTGGGCCGCTGAGAAATCTCTACGCCCAGGCTCAGGGGCGCAGGGCCTGCCAGAGGCTGGGACTCAACTAAGAAACTCTAAAAACATTACGTGCCCCCGCCCCTCCCACTGGTAGGCTGGTAAGCACCAAGTAACAAGCAATAGCAGTCAATCGCTCAGGATGAAGAAAAGCACGAGGAGAGACCTCGCTGGGGTGCAGGCACACAGGGAATGCCTAACGCCAAGGCTGGGAAGTGAACATTGAGAAAAACCCTCTAACAAACCAACCTCCATTCTAAATACAAAGGAAGAAAAAAAAATGGGCAGAAGATACGAATAGAGATTTTCCTGAAGAGAATATACAGACACCCAACAGGTTCATGAAGAGACATTCAACACCACTAATTATCAGGGAAACGCAAATCAAATGATAAATCACATTATACCTGAGAGGATGGTTATTATCAAAGAGAAATCACATTATACCTGAGAGGATGGTTATTATCAAAGACATAAGAAATAACTAATACTGGCAAGAATGCAGAGAAAAGGGGGCCCTTGTGCACTGTTTGTGGGGATGTAAATCAGTGCAGTCACTACAGCTAAACCCACTTATTCAGTTTTCCTACTCATGGTTTTAGCTACCTGTGGCCAACCTTGGCCAAAAATATTAAATGGAAACTACTAAAAATGAACCATTCTTATGGGGTTTTTTTATATTTTTAAAAAAGATTTTATTTATTTTTAGAGAGGATGGAATGGAAGGAGAGAGGTAGAGAAAGTTCTCTGAGAAGACCGGCAGAATTGATAAACTCTGAACTAAACCGATCAAATAAAAACAAGATAGACTACAAATAAAAAGCACCCACAATGAAAGAGAGCTTATCACCGAACACCCAACAGACATTAAAAGGAAAATACAATAGTCCTCTGTTAGCTACGGTTTTGCTTTCCATGATTTCAGCTACCCAAGCTCCAAAAATATTACATGGAAAATTCTAGAAATAAACAATCCATAAATTTTAAATTGCTTGCCATGCTGAGTAACAGTATGAAATCCCATTCTGCCCAGAAGGTGAATCATCTCTTGTCCAGGGTATCCACCTGTATATGCTACCCACCTGTCACTCAGTAGCCATCTAGGCCAGTGGCCCCCAACATTTTGGGCACCAGGGACCAGTTTTGTGGAAGACAATCTTTCCATGGACTAGAGAGGGGGTTGGGGGGAGACAGGAGGCAGAGCTCAGGCCATAATGTGAGCTCACCTCCTGCTGTGCAACCTGGTTCCTAACAGGCCACGGATCAGCAGCCATCAGAGGCCCAAGGGTTGGAGACCCCTGATCCCCTGTTGGGCCTTGCAGTGCTTTGTGTTTGAGTAACCCTTACAGTAGCCTAAAGCTGTGTCCCAATGCCTGCATCATTCACCTCCCTTCATCTCATCACGATGGCATGGTATGGTCCCCTATCAGAACCAGAAGGGTGAACAGTGTACATTTTGAGAGAAACCATATTCACATAACTTGTATTACAGTACATGGCTATAACTGTTCTATTACTAGCTATTGTTGTTAATCTCTTATTATGCCTAATTTATAAATTAAACTATTGTGTTAGGTCTGTATAAGAAAAAACAGTACAGATAGGGTTTGGCACTGCCCGCAGTTTCAGGCATCCCTAAAATCTGAACAAAAATAATTCCTGATTTAATCATGTCCTCATTTAATCATTTCGTCATTCAGAACCACCTGGTAACTCGCTATTTGAGAAATTTCCACAAATGAAGTTCATCCAAGTCTGCAAAGACTTACTACCTTATTGGATATTCATAGGTACTCAAGGCCACTTTTTTTGAAGTTATAGAAAAAAGATTTGACATAAATGTAACAGTGGAAAATTGTAACAGTGGGAAACTGTAACCCACCCACCATTCTTTCGATATTGTTTCTGTAAGCGCTGAATCTAATATGTGGCTTATAGATGAATATGTTTGTATAAGAATCCTAGGGACTAGTTTCAAAAGATACAGACTCCGACCTTCAGGCATCCCAGCTCTGGGAAATCTGCTGACCTTCAACCATGGAGCCAGGATGACTAAACCAGCATGATGCACCCCAGACCATCACCTGCCTTGTCAGAATGGACTGTGCTTGTCTGTGCAACCCCCTCCCTTGATCTCTTTGTTCTGGTCCCCTCTCCGTCCTTATAAACATCTCTGCCTCCACTGAGAGGTGGAGATGAGCTTTGAGACATGAGTCCCCCATCTTCCAGGAGGTCAGCATCTGTAAATAAACCACTTCCCTTTACATCAGCACTTGCCTCTCCAGTATTGTCTTTCGTAGTGACAGGCAGCAAGACCTGCATTCGATTACATAAACATCATCTCCTTTGGAGAAAGTATTTATTTATAGAATCTGGTATATATCATTACAGAAAAAGCCACCGCACTTAATAATTGGCATGCATTTTATTTCTTCATTTACACTACTTAAACTAAGAAAATGGCAAGGCAGAAAAATATATTTTACCTTTAAAAAAATTAAAAACACAAACACTTCAAAAAACCAAATTTAATTCCAAAACAGATTATTCCGGAATGAACAGGATAATTTTCTACTATTTTTACTTGTGCAGTAAACAGTGAAACATATTTCTGTAATAAACATATATTTTTGTTCCTTTTATAAATATCTAATGTTTCCTTATTTGTATGTATACTACCAGGGGAGTCCAACCTGTGGCCCATGGGCCACATGCAGCCCAGGATGGCTATGAATGAGGCCCAACACAAAATCGTAAATTTACTTAAAACTTTATGAGATTTTTTTGTGATTACATGTCTCAATGTATTTAATGTGTAGCCCAAGACGACTCTTCTTCTACGTGTAAAACTACTTTAGATTTAAGAGTACTAACAGGATTAAAACATTTTCTTGCCTATAAAGACTATGTCTGAACATAATAGCCTCATACCCTAAACCAAAGTTAATCACAGTGTCCTCTGGAGAAGAAAATCTTCATAAATGATTAATGACCTGATTCCATTCAAAAAAGTTTCGGCAAATGTGAAAAAAGAAAATCCTGTTATTTGTCAATTCATGATGCTATGAGAAAAAAAATAATGCATTCTTTCACAAGAAACGTGGTTCGAGAGAACAGTTCTGATAGTATTTCACATGGCAAAGCATCAGACAGTCTGATCAGTAACCTCCTTGCTCAGGGGAAAAAATGATTTCAGTGAGCTCCTCTTCTGAATTGCTCAGTAACCCCAAGTGATTTTTAAATTGGGAGGCAGATTACTGGCAATAAGTTCATCAAATTTAGATCCGTCTTGAATAGGAACCTTATAGAAATCAAGAACATCTCTGACCCTGCTCATGTCATGAAGCCTGGAGTTAGGCACTGCGTGGCCCAAGTCAACAGCTAAACGTGCCAAGAAACTGAACTTCAGATGACCGTCTTCCAGAGAGATGTCCTGCCAATTGCTAGGAGCAGATGAGCCAAAAATTTCTTTGACATGAGATTCCAAGCGACTCTGGAGATCTTCAGGTGGTACGTATGTTCGGCTTCGTAAGGGTGGACACACCAGGATCGGTTCTTTCTTCACCTCTTCTACTGTCTCAGCTACCACTGGCTTTTCCTCTTCTCTGAAATGATGAAAAACAAAGATGTGAATCTTTGGTTCACTGCATTAATGAAGCTGACAAGTCGGCAAACACCAGAACCAATTTTGCCCGGCAAGTTAAATCAACAATTAATTTGCACACTTACTACTCTTCTGGGCACTGTAGAAAAAGAAAATAAGGTAGGTCCCTGTCCTTGGAAGCTAATAATTGAGCTGAGCTGGCACAGACCAAAAAACAAAAGCTAATTACAGATTTTACATGCTCTATGAATTCCCAAAGATGGGTAAAGGTAAACCGTTTTGTATGGGATTTTCAGTCCTCCAAGATCCAAACCCGACTTACCTCTCTAACTTCATCTCTCACTGATCTCCTACATACACTCTATGCCCTACCCAAACTAAACTATATTCTGTTTCCTATTTTCCTGACATCCTTTATTAATTCAGGTTATAGCCTATCCAAAATGCCTGTCTTTCATCTCTACCTATAAAAATCCTACTCATCCTATAAGTCCTAGGAAAAACTTGTTCTCTTCCAAGGAGCTTTACCTAGTTTCCCCAAATATAACTCCAAGTTTCTTTGAACTCTTATAGCAGTTTATATTGTTCTCAGAGCACACTGCATCCTACCTGAGTTTTCATTTCATTGACATTATACTTCTCTTACTAGATGATCAGGGTTTCTTGGCCCAAACATCACTGACATTTCGGACGAGACGATTCTTTGCTGGGGGCGTGGGGGCGGGAGGTGGGGCTGTCTGGTTCGTTAGCAGCATCTCTGGCCTCTACCCACGAAGGAGTACCCCAGTAGCACACCTGTCCTCCAGTCACAAGAATCACAAGACACTGCCAAATGTCCCCTGGTGGGCAAAATTGCCCCTGGTTAAGAACCACCATGCCAGATTATCAACTCCTGAATACAGAGGCCTGTTTTATTGACTTTGGGGTTCCTTTGAAAGCTGTTCGAATATTATTGAGTAGATGGGCCAATGTGAGGGAATCTGCCTGACACATTATTTCAGTGCTTAATAAAATATTTGTTCACAAACTGACTCCCGTTTTCTGTGGAGCTGGCACTGGATTGGGACTGGGCATCCCTACAGAAACTGGAGGCCCTGGAAATGAACAATGTTTGGCCAAGAATAGGTCTGTAATGCTATTCTTCTTTGCCTACTCAGACCCTTCCAGCAATATATCCCTATGTCTGCATCAATTCTTTATCAATTTCTCCATATCTAGTAAGTGTATTCCCAGGGCACAGAATATGCTATAATATCACCTGTCTTTAAAGAAAAAGAAAAACCAAAACGCCTAGTTTCCATGCTCCCTTCCAACTTCTTTTACAACAGAACTTCTCGGAATAGTTGTCTATACTTATATTCTTTACTTCCTCACCTCCATCTTCTCCTCAAACTACTCTAGTCACAGTTCATCAGAATGAAATGAAAGCCATTCCCTCTATCTCAGTCATCTTACACTGCTCTAGTTTTTGTCATAACTTACCACTTTCCAAAATTGTATTCTACATTTGTTCATTTTTTCCTCCATCAGAACGTTTTACAAGAACAAAGATGGGGTCTGTCTTATTAACAGCTGGATCCCTAACACCTAGACACATGGCATACAGTAGACACTCTGTAAGTATTTGTTCAATGAGTGAATGCAATAAACCTAAAGGACATGTAAGAGACAATAACACATAGTAGTCAAAAAAGAGGGGTAGCTAGTAAATACATAAGCTGATGACAAAAATCCTTCTGGAGTGAAAGAGTTTTTGTTGGAAACCTTAGAGAATATACATTGCTCTCCGAGGCTCCCACAGGTTCTGTTGTCCCAACACTATCTGAGTCAAACAGATTTACCTTCAAAAGATTGCATAGGGGGCAGAGAGGAAAGCAGTTAATGGGGAGTGAGGAGACCTGGGTTCTAATTCAGCTCTGCCATTGACTTGTGACATGTGGGGTAGGGAGATTACTGGGGCAGTTCTTTGAAAAAACAAGTGAATTCAATATGTTATATTTATAGTGGGAGGGGCATGTAGACGTATTCACTGGGATTAAAAATATTCCTCTCTGTAGGTCCTGTTCCCTCATATGTCAGCGTCCTTAAGCTCTGACAACAGACTTTGTTTCTGCTGCTATATCCTACTTGTTAGAGAAATGCTGGGCCAGAGCAGGCGCTTCATAACTGTCTGTTGAGTAAGTCAATGAATGAACAAACGAACAAAATGAGGAGGTTGCACTTCACCTCTGAATATCGCTTGTTTAGAAATACACCCCGCAAGTGAGTTTAGTTTATGGAGCACTTTCACGCTTCTGTTCTAAGTTGCCTGTGAGCTTCCTGACACCACACTCGGTGTCTGGAACACAAAATCAGTACTGTTTGCTTAATAAATTAATGAGCGGAGTGGCAGGGAACGGGGGCGGTATTTCTGTTACAAGATGAGAAAACTGAGGCCACGAGAAGTGACCCAGCTCCTCCGCTCGAGGAGACCAGCACTGAAGTTGAACTCAAAACCCTAATGCACTTGTCATTCCCCCAGCCAGGAGCAGGACCTCGTCTTACTAGCACGACATTCCCTTTTGAATTCGTCCTTTCATCTTCCTCAGTTTCCTTCCTTACTTTCCATGACTGCAACCCGCCATCTGACCTTTCGCTTTACCTGGATCGAGACCAAAATTCTCGACGTGGAGCCCCTGCGATTATCCACGTGAGGCCTCTTCTGGCGACACCCGGCACTAGAATCGCCGCCATCTCTGAGAATCGCTAAGAGGCGGAGCCCCGCCCCCAGCCAACAGAAATTAGCCAATCAGGTGTAAGTTTAGTGGCAGATTATCTCTGTTCTCCTTAACATTCACCGCTACCCCCTTTGCATGCCGGGAAATGTAGTTCAGTAGCCTTTGCCGGCAGGGCTGGACCGCGACGCCCTCTCGGAGCATGACGGGAGTTGTAGTTGGGGGGCGTCCCGGGAAGGTGCCGGGTGACGCCTTCTGGTCCGGGGGCGGTCGGTCACAGAGCTCCTTGACTGGAAGGAGGAGGAACTGACAACGGGGAGGAGGCTCTGGAGAGGCCTGGAAGGTGCGCAGCCAAGCAGGGGAGGGAGTTCGGGGGTGGGGGCGGCCTAGGAGCGCTTTTGGAATGCTGCTGGGGTCGTGACCGCTGGGGGACCAAGGCAGACCTGGCCAGACCCAGCCTGGAGGCCTCCCCTTCGTCGGGCCTAATCTCCAACGGTCGGATAGGCCGCAGCAGAGGCTCCTTTCTGTGGGCCGCCCCAGTTTCCTGCCCTGATTTCTGACCAGGAGATGGCTTCCCCGAGCCCCTCGCTGGAGCCAAAGGTAAGTCGCCCCTCTGGGTATCCCCTCTCGCTACTACCCAAGCTAGGCCGCGCTCCTCCGCCCCCCTCTCGCAGGCCGCGGTCTTTAGGGCCAGCGCAGTGCAAGGAAGTACCCCCTAGTGCTCTGGGGTGGGTTCGCGAGTAAACTGACCACTGGCTCATTTTTTTCCAAGAACGACTTGATAAATTAGTAATGATCCAAACTAGCGCTCTCATTTGTAAGTTATTCCAGGTGAGGCATCATTTTTGACCATCTGCTGTCTGTGCCTTCTGTGCCTGTCATGATGTTTGGCCCCAAGATAGACGCTTAGAAAACTTCATAGAATTGAATTGAACAGGGTCACAAGCCGGTGAGAATAAAGAATGGAGCCGGGCAATGAGGTGAAGGAAGCTTGGGGAGGCTTATTAAAATTAAAATGTTAGGATATAATTATTAAACCAGAAAAAGCCTTATCCTTAGGCCCCCTCACTGGCGAAGGACAGTGATCCAGCTCAGTTACCCTCTAGTCTGATGTGCCTGCCTGTCTGTTACAGTCGGTTCCCAGAATTGGGCCCCACATGGAACTCGTAGTTACCACGTTCCTTCTAGCCTTCCCGGCCCTGATAAGTACTACTTTGCAGTGGTAGAATTGTCCTTGAGACAACAGGAACTGACTCCAGAAATCATACTATTTCAGGGGTTGCTGACATTTGAGGATGTGGCTGTGTTTTTTACCCAGGAGGAGTGGGATTATCTGGAACCAGCTCAGAGAAGCTTGTATAAAGATGTCATGATGGAGAATTATGGAAACCTGGTCTCACTGGGTAAGAATCTGCTGTTTCTGATTAAAAATATCTAAGAGGCTGTTAGAAATCAGACTCTTAAGAACACTTGGACCAATACCGGAACCAAAACTGCTTTGTTCCAAACTTCTGATTCAAACCTTTCAGCCATCAGTTGTTTACATGACTCTCACCCCTTGCATTTTAGCAATGACCAAAATACAAGCCTTCTGGCTTCCTATCCCATATTGCTCTGTACTTTCCCTCCTGGCATATCCTCCCACTGCTTTCCTCCCACTCCTTTTCGCTCTGCCTTCTGGAGCCCCTGTTCCTCTTCACATAATGTTCCGTACCCCTCCTGGCCTTCACGGAAACCTGGCACTTTCCCAAGGACACCACTTCTCTGGGAGGGGCTGCTTATTCTCCCACATCCTCTTCCTTCCCATCCTTTGTCTCCAGGCTGCAAGGGAGAAGAAAGTATTGGACTCCCAGCTTTTAAGTGCTCTTCCCAAAGGCTTCATTTTCCACCTTGAAACACAATCTCTCCCCTTGGAGACCTCAGCAGTCTTGCTGTACCCACTCAAGTCCTTTTCACTACCATTTGGCAACTTTTTCTGGACCCTCACACATGGACTTTGTCACATGTTTCAGAGTCCTCTATGCTAACCTGCACCCTCGATGAGACAGTCATTACTTAAGCCTCAGTCTATTTTGACCATGTTGTCTTCAGGGACATCCCTATCCCTTTTTATTCAGCAACTCATATCAACAATCATACCTCAATTTTGTCATAACAGGCAAAACTAAAACCCCGGTATCTTATTCTTGACCAAATAAGTATTCAAGTATTTGTTGACTGTAACTCAATAGTGGTGATCAAAACAGACATAATCTCAAGGGGAGCTTACTTCTTACCTTTCTCCCTCTCCTACTCCTTTCCTACTAAACCTGTTCATTCTTAATGATGTTTCCTGTTCCTTGACTTCTCTGGTTTTTTTCTCCTCCTGCCTTCACCTCCTCGTCTAATCTGTGGATCTGTATATGAGCTATCACCAGCATGTTTTCATGCCACCTGTCATTATGCTCTACCCATTCTGCAAGCTGCGCATCCTGTATTGGGTATAAAATCTGCCTTTTCTTCTCTCCTACTTGCATGCTAAACATACCAGGAGAAATTTTTTAACAGAAAGAATTGATGCCCTGTGTATATTCATGGCTTTTCTTTCTTCGAGTCTCCATTGGGTTTTTATATCTCAACAAGTTCTTATCCTTGGTTTGCTCATTCCCCTGTTCCTTCTAGTGACTGTTCCAAAACAAGAGTTTTCCTTGGGTCCATCCCTCAGCAGTGGACCTCACCTTCTCTTTCACAGAGAAAACGGAGGCCGTTAAACATGAACTCTCAACTTTTTGGCCCCACATCTTGCACCCTGGAGGCTGCCCCTGTCTTCTCACTTCCCCAACTACTTACACATCAGTCATCCTTTGCCCTTTTTTTTCCCCCCCTTAAAAAGGAATAAAGCTTCAGCCTCTATTCCTTCTCCCCTGGCGTCTTTATTCTGATGACAGGTATGTGCATGGCTCTTCCAACTGGGGGAAGGAAGAGGAAAAAGAAAAAAACTGCCCTTTGCGCCACAGTCTCCCTCTTAACCTGCTACTCCTTATCTTCAGCCAAGTTTTTGTACGTAGTTAATATATTCTGTACTTCTTTCTCTAAGCTCCTTTTCTTGCCCCTCCCCCTCCCCTTAAATTGCTTGACATCGGTCTGTAATGGTCCAGTTGTCAAATGCAGTAGACGCCCTGGATCTTATTTTATTCCACCTATCTATAGATACTTGAAATTCTTCATCGCTTCCTTCCCTCGCCCTGCATTCTCAGACTTCTTCTCAGTTATTGAATTTATCACACTTTACTATAATCATTCTTTATGTTATTTCTCTGACTAACTTGGTCTTCATGAGGACAATAACTATGTATTTTTTCTTTTGATTTCTCCAGCACTTAGGACGGAGCCAGGCATATATTATATACTTCTTAAATATTTGTGTGCCTGAATGAATATACTTAAAACTCATAGCGACTAGATTATTACCTTAGCCGGTAAACTAGCCTCCTGCCTCTAGTCTCTTTCTTTTAATATATTCTCTTTCTTGCCAACAAAATGATTGTGTGTTAGTTAATTGCTTACAATTTCTGGTGATTCCTGATACCTTAAAGGATAAAAACCTTATCTTACATACTAGGACCTCCCTAATATAGTCTCTGCCTAGCTTTCTAGCTTCATCTGTTTCTGGCTTACCATTTCCATCTCCAGTATTATCAGCTGCTGATTTTTTTTTTTTAATATTCCATGGTGTCTTGAGTTACTGCCAGCTTTATCTATGCATATGGTATCCTTGCTGATAGAGCCAGGCAAATGACCAGCCTTGCCTATCCCCAGTGCTGCAAAATGTGAATGCCATACACACAAAAGCATGGCAGTGAGCCTCTCTGTGATCTCCTACTCTCAGGCTCTCTTCTTTATTTTAGCAAATACGGCTTTTCATCATTTATTCCACAGTCTTTTCATCCTCCTCTATAGATTGTCCATCCCCGTGATGAGAGCTCCTTTGAGAAGAGAGCACTGTTACTCAACTGTTCCAGTCTTGTTTCTTTACTTCTAGCTTTGTAATTTTGGTACATCATCATACCTTCCCTTTCCATGCTGATTTTTCTTTAAAAACTTTAATAGCTACCTTGATACAGCTGGCAGCTTGATTTCTCAGTTCTTAATCTTGAGTTGTTTCAGCTGAAATCAACTTGTTCAGTTTAATGACTTCTCTTTGCTATTTCCTTGCCTTCTCTCTGTTTTCTCAGCTACCATAATATTATAAAAATTTTTGGTTAAAGATTATAGAGATCAACCTAAGCTAGCTTAAGCCAACAAGCAAAGTTATTATAGGGACGTAGACGACTCATGGAATATATGAGCAGGATTGCAACTGGGCATCAGAAAAGAACCAAAGCCAGAAATTGGATCACGTTCAGGAAGTCGGGAATTAACTCTGTCTTTGTACTCTGTTTCTTTCTTCTTGACAGAATAGTCTTTCCTCCTATGTTCACATGCTTTTGTCCCTCTAGCTTCTGACTTGATAGGTTACAATTCTAGTCATATTCAGACTATCTGTTTCCGTTTCAATTCCAAATTCCTAGGAGAGACACACTTTGAGTCAGTTGTCTGCCATAGACAAATGAGATGTGCTCACAAGATGGGAACATAGAAGTATGGCAGATAACCCAGAGGTGATTCTAGCTACTAAACCCAGGTCTAGTGGGTAGTCATTTCTAGGCTGCTCCACTTGGAAGCCTAGACTCACTCATTTCTTTATCTATCTGATGGACCTATTTACCTTTATGCCAGTGCCTCTCTGTTTCATTTATTTTAGCAATATTTTACATTTTATGTCGGTTAAGATAAGTCATTCTTTTACATACCTTTTCAGGATAACTAGTTTTCTGCATTCTTCAGGTTGAAATTTAGATTCACTGACGATTTTTTTGTTGGCTCATAGGATTTTGATTGGAGTGCAGTTAGGTTCATCATAGATTGGTTTGGGAAGAATTAAGATCCTTATAATATTGAATCTCTAGCAATTCAGTTGACTATTTAACTGTCCTTAATGTCCTTCAGAAAAATTTAATGGATAATTTTTATGGATCTTACACTTTTTTTTACTATATTTTATTAATTATGCTATTACATTTGTCCTGATGTTGCCCCCTTTGCTCCCTTCCACCCAGCACCCCCAACTCCCCAGCCAGTCCCCCCACCCTTGTTCATGTCCACAGTTCATCCTTGTAAGATCTTTGGCTACTCCCTTTCCAATACTGTACTTTACATCCCGTGGCTATTCTGTAACTACCTATTTGTACGTCTTAATCCCCTCACCTCTCACCCGTTCTCTCCACCCCCTCTTATCTCTTTATTTTTAATCTTTATATTTTAATTATGATGTGTCTTGGGGTGGGCCTCTTTGGGTCCATTTTGTTTGAGTGTCTCTGTGCTTCCTGGCCTTACATGTCTATTTCCTTCACCAAATTAGGGAAGTTTTCTTTCTTTTTTTTCCCAAATAGATTTCTAATTTTTTGCCCTTTCTCTTCTTCTGGCACCCCTATGAAGTGAATGTTGGATTGCTTAAAGTTGTCCCACAGGCTGCTTACACTGTCCTCGATTTTTTAGATTCTCTTTTCTTCTCATTGTTCTGATTGGTGGTTTTTTGCTTCCTTATGTTCCCAATCATTGATATGATTCTCGGCTTCATCCACTCTGTTGCTGTTTCCCTGTAAATTGCTCTCTATTTCAATTAGTGTGTCCTTCATTTCTGACTGGATCTTTTTTATGCTGCTGAGATCCTCACTAAGTTCCTTGAGCATCCTTATGCAGTGTTTTGAACCCTGCATCTGATAGATTGCTTATCTCCATTTCGTTTAGCTCTTTTTCTTTTTTTTTTTTAAGATTTTATTTATTTATTTTTAGACAGAAAGGAAGGGAGGGAGAAAGAGAGGGAGAGAAACATCAATGTGTGGTTGCCTCTCACGTGGCCCCCATTGGGGACCTGGCCTGCAACCCAGGCTTGTGCCCTGACTGGGAATCGAACTGGCAACCCTTTGGTTTGCAGCCCGCACTCAATCCACTGAGCTATGCCAGCCAGGGCTTATTTAGCTCTTTTTCTGAAGTTTTGATTTGTCCTTTCATTTGGGCCATATTTCTTTGTCTCCTCATTTTGCAGCCTCTCTCTGTTTGTTTCTATATATTAGGTAGAGCTGCTATGACTCTGTGTCTTGGTAGTGTGGCCTAAAGTAGTAGGTGTCCTGTAGGGTCCAGTGGCACAGCCTCCCCTATCACCCAAGTTGGGTATTCAAGTTGTACCCTTTGTGTGGACTGAGTACACCCTCCTCTTGTAGTTGAGCCTTGGTTGCTGTTGGCAGATCAATGGGAGGGATTTACACAGGTCAGTCAGTTGCAAGGATTGACTGTGACCACTTACCAGCAACCTCCACCTTCCATGGAGGATCAGCTGTGCAGGGGCAGCGTGGCAGTGCTCCACAGTGGTCTATAGGTGTACACTGGGTGGGGTGGCCCTTGGGTTTCCCAGGTTGTACAGGCCAAGGTCAGCTGCCACCTGTGTTTTGCCAAGGGCCACCCTGCCTGAGCTATAAAGCAATCTGAGATGGCTGCTACTTATGCTGTGCTTGGAGATTTTCAGGTGAAGCCAAGCTGTGAATCTAGGCTGCTGGTTCTGAGCCTGGGGCTCACTGAGGCCAGCTGCTGCTTGTTTAAGTGGATTTAGGAAGTTGTGAAGCATGTGCCAAGACCAGCCATTCATATGGAAAAGCAGCTTGGGTGGACCTGTAAGTTGGATGTGGCAGAGTTTCTGGGGATCTCCAAGGCAGGTTAAACAGTGTTAGCCAGGTTGATGGAATCTTAGATGTGTACCAGCCTGCTGGCTCTGTCAGGGGAGGGCCCAGAAAAGGGACAAATGATCTTTGCTCGCCTTGATGCCAGACACCTCAGCCTCCCCCTGCATGCCACTGGTGCCCTTCCCCTAGCTGGAGCCGCCTCCCCTGTGCTGGAGTTCAGAGTGAATGAGTCTGAGTAGGTGAGTCCGTCTGTGGGTTCTTTAAAAGGAACTGCTTGGGGCTCCAGAAGTTTCTTCCACCAACTTAATCCCCACTGGTTTTCACAGCCAGAAGTTGTGGGGACTTATATTCCTGGCACTGGAACCCTGGGCTGGAGGGCTAATGTGGGGCTGGGACTCCTTGCTCCCAAGATATCCCTCCCGAATTTTTATCCACCACACATGGATGTGGGACCAGCCCATTCCACGTCTGTGCCTCTCCTACCAGTCTGGATTGACGTGTTTTTTTTAATTCCATAGTTGTCAAACTTCCATTCAACTCAATTTCTGTCAGTTCTAAGCAATGGTTGTTTTATATTTTAGTTGTAATTTTGTTGTGGTTGTGCAAATGCCATGCCATCTTGACCAGAAGTCCCTATACTTTTCTTTTTAGGTTTATTTCTACATTTTTTGTGCTTTTTGTTATTATCATGAAGAACATATTTAATTTTTCTATAATATTTCTATAAAATGTTGTTTCTTGGTAGTAAGAAATGGCATTTATTTTGTATATTAGTTGCCATTGCTATTTCACTTAATTATTTTAGGAATTTTAGGTAGACATTCATATCATTTGCAAATAATGATAATCTTTTCTTACTCTTTTGAATAAACCCCCTGGAGCAATATCTGCTGAGTAAACATATAGAGACTTTCCCTTATTATGAAGAAGAGACAAACATGAATAGTTAAAAGTGCAGTGTAAAGATAGCTTTAATGAAGTTATGGACAAAGGCTAGTGATAAAAAAAAAGAACACCTAAATCTGTCAAGTAGAGATAGTGAGAGCTTTCTACAGAAACTATTGCTTTGAATTGAGTCTTAAAGAGAAACTGAGAAACCAAGAGTTTTCCAGCTAAATGTTGGGGGACATTTAGTAAACAAAATGTGCCATGAAATGGCACAAAAGACCGTAACACAAGCAGTTTGCCCACTTAAATTCTGATAAAGTAGGTAGCAGGTTGAACTGCCACTTAGAGACCATATCATGAAGTATCATAGTGCAGAGAGCTTTGATATGATTTCGGAAGTGATGGAGTGTTAGTGAATCCACAGATGGTAACATGAGTGGAATATGAAGATCTCTTTGGATCCCGTGAAGTAGATGTCATGTGAGGGCAGCCTAAAGATCAGAGCCAAGGATTATTAGATGGCTTTTGCAGTAATCCAGGGAAAGCATGGTTGTGAGGGTAAAAAAGAAGTTAGATGCTAGAGAGTAGCATCATTAATTTTTATAAGTGATCAGTGGTAAGAAAAACAAAGAAATCTAGGACGATTTCCCGCTTTGGGACTTGAGGGTAATGGATAACAATGCCTTTCAAGAGACGATTAGCGGTAGAGACAGACACAAGGGCAGATGATGAGATCATTTCAATTGTGAGCCCTTTCGTGACAAGTAAGTGACATTACCCAGAGAGTATGTGTAGTGAGATGGTGTAAACATGGGTAACAATAACCTTAAACAGTTGACAAAGGAAGAGAAATTCATTAGGGAAATGTATTAGAAAAGGCTGAAGAAGTAGGGAGAGAACGAGACAAACAAAATCTTTAAAAAAGAGAGAAAAATTTCAGGTTCAGGATAAAGTTAGATATATTTGTATGTTGTTAGGAAGGTTTCAATGGAGAATACAGATTGAAGAAAAAGGAAAAATGGTAATAATTTGAGCAAGTTCCCAGAGGCAAGTGGGAGCAAGAGAGGTAGATGGATTAGCCTCGGATAGGAATGGAACACGTATTCATATACAGCTGCAGATAATTTTATAGATAGGGAGCAGAAAGTTGAAGGAGTTCCCCTGTCCTTTTTCATTGTGTGGAGGAAGAACAGCCCACGGAAAGCGAATTTGAAGAACACTAAGCAGCCTAAGTAGAAGTGAAGTTTATAGTAGTTTGTTAGGAGAATAAGAAGTTTTGGGGGAATAAAATAACTTAATGACTGGGGGGAAGTAAGTGAAAAGAAAATTCAAAGATGACTTCGCAGTGAGAAGACTAGAAAATTGAGAGAAAAGGGGAACTAGCGAAGTTATCCAACAGGCAGCAAGAGGTAGAAAATCGTGAAAGAAGTCAGAGGCAGGTTTAAGTGTCCGTATGCTACTCTGTTACATCAGAGACCTTTATGTTCTCTTTCTTCCACACATGCGAGATTTTCATTTCTCAGATGTCGTGTAGACTCTCATTTGGAACTAAATGGTTCCAACTTGGGTCCTAATATATTTAGAGGATGGAGAATCATATGTATGTGAAGAATGATTTATGGTAGGTGAGGTCATAAGGTATCACAGACTGCTCTTTTTCATTTCTTCTATTACCTCTGACCATGTCCCTTTATATTTATTTTATTCTGTCTTCCTACATGATAGACTCCATGTCACTTCAACCCATTATTTTTGTTAAAAGCCATTTTGTGTTTTGATACAAGAACTGCTTTTTATTTAATATTTTTCATAGTATTTTCTTTCTCCATTTATACTCATTGTCCATTCCATTTAGTAGGAGGTTTCATGTCTCATCTCTGAATCCTGGCTCATTACAAAGTGCTTGGAATATTCATCATTGTAATAAATAAGTTCTTATTAATAAATGAATTCTTGCTTTCCCTCGTTTTTGCCTTTGATCCTTCTCAGTGTCATTTTATGTTTTTTTTTTTGTCAAGTTATTTGGTCTACTCGCTTTCCAATAATGCTATCTTATTGTACATTTTTCAGAACCTACTGTTTTCTTCCCATATTACTCTTTTTGCCTTGATGGACTGGTTCATCCCAATCCTTATTGTTTTATTTCTTTGTTCATCCACCTTACCATGCATAATTTACTATTGCTTTACAGTGGCCCTTCCTCTCAACTCTACTTGCTCCTACAGACTCATTCTTGGCCTTTTCATAAACACTCTTTCCATATCCATTCTCCAAGAAAAACATTTAATCGCATCAGATAACTAATTATAATGGCATTTATGTAGTTTGCACTCTTTGCCAGGTACTGGATACTGTTCTAAAAGCTTTATGTATATGAACTAATTTAATCCTCAGAACAATATTGTGAGGTAGTAAGCTACATTTGATATAGTAGGTTAGTTTATCTTAATTAGAGTGATTTATCTGAATCATCTCATTTTTCTGACAGTTTCTTTCTACTAGGAGAGAGCCTGGCTGATGTTTCTGTTTTCTGTTTATTATTCCAGATGTTTTAAACAGAGATAAGGATGAGGAGCCAACTGTGAAACAAGAAATTGAAGAAATTGAGGAGGAAGTGGAATCCAAGGGCATAATAGTTACACGAATCAAAAGTGAAACTGACCAGGATCCCATGTGTAGAGAAACCTTTGAACTTGTTGGTAGGTTAGATAAACAGAGAGGAATCTTCTTATGGGAAATACCAAGGGAATCTTTGACCCAAGAACAGAAAATGTTCAGAGGAAACACTAACATTATTCGTAAGAGACCTAACTCAGAAGAGAAATGCCACAAATGTGAAGAATGTGGGAAGTGTTTTGTCCGCAAGGCCCATTTCATTCAACATCAGCGGGTCCATACTGGTGAGAAACCCTTTCAGTGCAACGAATGTGGGAAAAGTTTTAGTCGCAGTTCCTTTGTCATTGAACATCAGAGAATCCACACTGGGGAAAGGCCCTATGAGTGTAATTACTGTGGAAAAACCTTTAGTGTGAGCTCCACCCTTATTAGACATCAGAGAATCCACACTGGAGAGAGACCCTATCAGTGTAATCAGTGTAAGCAGAGCTTCAGCCAGAGGAGGAGCCTTGTGAAACACCAAAGGATTCACACAGGTGAGAAACCCCATAAGTGTAGTGACTGTGGGAAGGCCTTCAGTTGGAAGTCACACCTTATTGAGCATCAAAGAACTCACACTGGTGAGAAACCCTATCACTGTACCAAATGTAAAAAGAGTTTTAGTCGAAATTCATTACTAGTTGAGCATCAGCGAATTCACACTGGAGAAAGACCCCATAAATGTGGTGAGTGTGGGAAAGCCTTTAGATTAAGTACATACCTTATACAACACCAAAAAATCCACACTGGCGAGAAGCCTTTTCTTTGTATTGAATGTGGAAAAAGCTTCAGTCGAAGCTCATTCCTTATTGAACATCAGAGGATCCACACAGGTGAAAGACCTTATCAATGCAAAGAGTGCGGAAAAAGCTTCAGTCAACTTTGCAATCTTACTCGTCATCAGAGAATCCACACAGGAGATAAACCCCACAAGTGCGAGGAATGTGGAAAAGCCTTTAGTAGAAGCTCAGGTCTTATTCAGCATCAGAGAATTCACACCAGAGAGAAGACTTATTCATACAACGAAACTAAGGAAAGTTTTGATCCAAATTGCAGTCTTATTATACAGCAGGAAGTCTTCCCTAAGGAAAAATCTTATAAATGTGACGAATGCGGGAAAACTTTTAGTGTCAGTGCTCATCTTGTCCAGCATCAAAGAATCCACACTGGCGAAAAGCCCTACCTATGTACTGTATGTGGGAAAAGCTTCAGTCGGAGCTCATTTCTTATTGAACATCAGAGAATCCACACTGGGGAGAGACCGTATCTGTGCAGGCAGTGTGGCAAAAGCTTCAGTCAACTGTGTAATCTTATTCGGCATCAGGGTGTTCACACAGGTAATAAACCCCATAAATGTGATGAATGTGGGAAGGCCTTTAGCCGGAACTCAGGCCTTATTCAGCATCAGAGGATACACACAGGAGAGAAACCTTACAAGTGTGAGAAATGCGACAAAAGCTTTAGTCAACAGCGCAGCCTTGTCAACCATCAGAAGACCCACGCGGAGATGAAAACCCAAGAAGCCCATGAATGTGATGCTTGTGGTGAAGCCTTCAATTGCCGCATAGCTCTTATTCAGCATCAGAAACTGCACACTGCATGGATGATACAGTGAACGTAGACAAATACTTCAGCTTAGTTTGACTTGAGACTAGCTACCCAAGTGCAGTTTCAATATTGCTCAACATGAGTCAAATTTAGTAAGAAAGCAAATTATCTTTGGCCTTAGGCAAATGGTTTCTAAAGATTCTGTGAATAGTGGACAATTGCCCACAGGCATTTGAAGACTTCCATTACTCTTTTTTTTTTTTTTTTTGGATGACTTGGTAATTTATTTAAGCAACTTTTTTACATATTTTTCAGGTTAAACCTGGGTTCAGAGCACTTGGTTATAATAACGAAGGGAGAATGACAAAGTTGCATTGGTAAAAGGGAGCCAGAGCCACCGACGTTAGGAAACTAGAATAATTATTCAGAGTCCTCTGCCACCATCTTACATGGTGGTTCTTTCAGTTCCATGATAAGTTTTGCTATGCATGCCAAAGTCCAGTTATTGAACATACAGTGTTCAAGGAAACAGATTTTTTTTTTTGAAACTGATATGCAAAGTTTTTGTCATTGTTTAAGCCAGTTGTTTGGCACATGAGTTAAAGTAAGCAGTTCCAATGCCTTGTGGTTCTCAGAAATATGAAATGAGTGGACCATTAGTTCTATGAAGATTATGTAACAAACCTAGCAAAGGTGTTACTGAGGAATCTTTGGCAGTGCCTTTTTTATTTTCAAGATGGGCCCAAAAAGGTTAGAGGGGGACACTCCTTTTTCGTGTCCTCCCATCTGTGAAAGATATTTGTAGTCTTATACAAATAATCTTACTCCTTCACTACCAGTAGCATGTGAAAGTGTACATACTTTGATTGCCGGGAATTGGAAATAAAAAACCTGGAGTCTATGTTAGGAAGCTGAGATATTTTGGTATTGCTTTGGTTTTTATAGTAACTAGACTTTGCATGCAATTTTAAAATCCTTATTTCTGGTTCTAGGGCTTCCCTTAGTTAATGGTTATTATAAACCTATTAATTCATCTGTTTTAATCATTAAACCAGTTTTTTTTGCTTTGTGTAAGAGTTCTTTGTTACTTTAGTGTAAAATCTGTCAAATATATTACTATGTTTAAAAATTAGAATCAAGGATCTAAAGGAAATTGCTCTCACTTTTTTACCTGTGAGACAACAGAGATGTCCAGAAGTAAATGGAATTGTGGACATTGTGCACAGGAAGATATCTGAGCTAGAAATTAGGAATTCACCGGTGTTTGGACACAAATGAATCAAGATTTAATGAGAGGATAAAGCCCAAAGAATCCGGAAATGGAATCCTGAGGCCCGCTCTTGTTTATTGGGTGGGCGAGGTGCAAAGCAGACAGGGAAGGACACCAGAAGTATGGGTGGAAACCCAATGTGCAGTGACAATTGCTATGGGACACTGACCTGGAAGGGTACTGTGGAGATACCAGGGAAGGGTTGACAAGTCCTTTAGGTAATTAGGAAGCCAATGGGTTTTCTAAGAGCAGGTTGCAAATTTGGGAAGAGCCAGTTTTCAAGGGGTTATTTAGTATCCGGAAAGTGTAAGTCACCAGTTTCCAAACACTTAACAATTCATGGCTGTTCTACACTCAGATGGTAAAAATAATACAGTATCTATGTAAAAAAAAAAATTATTAAAGACAGTTCATTTTGAAATTGTGCACCTTTTGTGAAATAGTAATTTTAGGTGATGGTCTGTTGAATTTAGTAAGAAAAAGAAGCCTTTTTTCAATTATTCTTACCCACTTAATTTTACTGGTCTATAGGAGGGAGTAAAAGGTAGATTGTCTGAAACTATAGAGGGGTATAGATCAAGATTAAAGAAAACTTTGTTTCCTGTTCATTCTGGAAAGGGCTAGTTGAAAGAGGTTGGAGATGAAAGAAAGCAGGTGGAGTTTAAGTTATATAAGCTAAAGTTAATTCTAGCACTAATGGAAGCATTTTCTTCGGAGGCTTTTTTCCTCTGATTTGGTTTAAAAAAAAAAGACATTTAGTGTGTAGAAATAGAATACTCAAGATGACCCATTTTCAAAAAATAGTCATATTTATGTTTTGAGAGTCAGGGAAAGAAGAGTGGTGGGCACTGTTAGGGGCAGAGTTAAGAGCCTCACTGATGATGAAGGTTTGGAGTTGCAATGGGTAGAATAGAAGAGAGAACCAAACAAAAACTTGGGGAGGGCTTGTGGGTGTTTTTATAGGGCCCAGCTGAAATAAAGAACAGAGTTTTTAATGAAAGTATTTGAGTTCCTCTTGGAAATAACATGGAGCAATTTTGAAGGAAAATTAGTGTTACGGTAGATGAAGCAAAACATTAACTAGTAGATGTATTCAGGTTCTTAAGAGAAACAACCAATAAACCAAGAGGGTGGATAGCTAGGCAGGTGATGGATGGATGGATGGGTGGATAGAGGACAAACAGACGATAGGAATTGGCTTATGTGAATATGGAGGCTAAGAATTTCCACAATGTATCTGCCATCTGTAAACTAGAGAACTGTGAAAGCCAGTGGTGTAGCTCCATCTGAGTCCAGTGGCCCAAGAACCAGGAGCACTGCCATACAAAGACAGGAGAAAATGCCCTAGTTTAGACAGAGAAAATTTGCTCTTCATCTTTTTGCTGGTTTCAGGCCCTCAGTGATTTAGATGATGCCCATCAGCATTGGTGAAGGCAATCTTCATTTAGTCAACAGACTCAAATGCAAATTTCTTCCAGAAACACCCTCAGAGACACACCCAGAAATGTTTTACCAGCATCCCTTAGCCCAGTCAAGTTGAGACAAAATCACCAGTAATTATCACAGTGTATAACATTAAAACAAGCAAGTTAAAGGGAGTCTGGTGGCAAAATTTAAAAAAAAAAAAATCACTATAAATATTCCATTTCTCTTGATTTTGATGAGGCAGTACGCTTTCATCTGTGTTCCCAAAGGAGAATGTCATCAGCAAATCTAAGGCATGCTCAGTTGAGCATGATACATGCATTATAAATTTCAACTTTTTTAAAGTAAATTTTATTATGTTATTACAGTTTTCCTAATTTCTCTCCTTTATCCCTGCTCTGTCCTGCACCCCCAACCCTCCAGCATCCCCCACCTTAGTTCATGTCCATGGGTTGTACATGTAAGTTCTTTGGCATCTCTGTTTACTGTTCTTAACCTCTCCCCATCTATTTTGTGCCTACTAATTATGCTTATTATTCTCCTCCCACTCCCCACTGAAAACCCTCCATGTGATCTCCAGTTCTCTGGTTCTGTTCCTGTTCTAGTTGTTTGCTTACTTTTTTTTTTTTTATATTTTATTTATTTTCAGAGAGAGGAGAAGGGAGGGAGAAAGAGCAATGTATGGTTGCCTCTCACATGGCCCTCACTGGGAACCTGGCCCGCAACCCAGGCATGTGCCCTGATTGGGAATTGAACCGGGACCCTCTGGTTCCCAGCCCGCGCTCAATCCACTGAGCTACACCAGCTGGGCTATTTGCTTACTTTTTTTGTTTTGTTTTTTAGGTTCAGTTATTGATAGTTGTGAGCTTGTTGTCATTTTACTGTTCACAGTTTTCTATCTTGTGTTTCTTAGATAAATACCTTTAACATTTCATATAATAAGGGCTTGGTGATGATGAACTCCTTTAACTTGACCTTATCTGGGAAGCACTTTATCTGTCCTTCCATTCTAAATGATAGTTTTGCTGCATAGAGTAATCTTGGATGTAGGTCCTTGCCTGTCATGACGTCATACTTATTTTCTAGTCCCTTCTTGTCTGTAAGGTTTCTTTTGAGAAATCAGCTCATAGTCTTACAGGCACTCCTTTGTAGGTAATTCCTTTTCTCTTGCTGCTTTTAAGATTCTTTAATCTTGGGTAACTTAATGATGATGTGCCTTGGTGTGTTCCTCCTTGGGTCCAATTTCTTTGGGACTTTCTGAGCTTCCTAGACTTCCTGGAAGCCTATTTCCTTCTCCAGATTGGGGACGTTTTCCTTCATTATTTGTTCAAATAAGTGTTCAACTTCTTGCTCTTGTTCTCCTGGCACCCCTGTGATTCTGACGTTGGAATGCTTGTAGTTGTCCCAGAGGTTCCTCAGCCTGTCCTTATTTTTATGAATCTTGTTTCTTCATTCTGTTCTGGTTGGATGTTTATTTCTTCCTTCTGTTCCAAATCTTTGATTTGAGTCACGGTTTCCTTCCCTTAACTGTTGCTTTGCTGTACATTTTCCTTTATTTCACTTTGCATAGTCTTCACTTCTTCCTTTATTTTGCATCCGTACTCAATCATTTCTGTGAACATCCTGATTACCAGTGTTTTGAACTCTGCATCTGATAGGTTGCCTATCTCCTCATGGCTTAGTTTTTTATCTGGAGTTTTGATCTGTTCTGTCATTTGGGCCATATTTCTTTGTCTGGGCACACCTGTTATTTTGTAAAGGAGGCGAGGCCTTAGGTACTCTCCAGGGCAAGGCAACCCACCTCATTGGGTTATGGTACTGTATGTGGGGGAGGGGTCAGAGAGGAAAAAGTGCTGCTTGCTCAGCCCTTGGCCAGCTCTAACCCCACTTTCCAATGAACTTTCTCATGTGAGACTGGGAGTTTCTCACGTGACAACTCCCATGGTAGTTTATAGCTAGCTTTGAGTCTTTAGTTCCCCATTCGACCAGCCCTGCTTCTCCCTGCGCAGTCCACTGCCTTGCTGAGTCCTCTCAGCCAGCCCCGCCTCGCCTGTGTGGTCTGCTGCCTTGCCACGAGTCCTCTCCACTCAGCTGCCCGTCTCCCATCTTTGCCCATCCTACTGGTCTGGGTGAATGTTTAACTCTTTGGTTGGTGGAATTCCATGCAGTTTGATTTTCTGGCCCTTCTGTTTGTCTATTGTTTTTAGATTGGTTGTTATCCTTCTTTTGGTTGTGCGAGGAAGCAAAGCGTTTCTACCTACACCTCCATCTTGGTAGGAACTCCAAATTTCAATGTTTTCTTTAGTCCAGATACTCCAAAAGTTAGTCCAGGTAACTTTTTAAAAGTTACCATTCTTAATCTTTCACATCTACCTCCTTCAAAAGTGGTGGCCTTTGGTAGTTGATAGGGGTAGATAGATTGATTTTTTTTTTTTTTAATTAAAGTCATCTCTATTGCCATGAGTGATGCATGGACAAATAGAAGGATGGAAGTACATATTTACTGACCAAATGGTCCAAGTTTAATTAACATGTATTTTTGAAATACGTGCCAGGTGCTGTATGAATGCTATAAGTATTAGTTGCATCACGCAGTCCTCTATCCTGTAGGAGACTCAAGGGAGTAAATAGCCAAATGCATTTCATAGAGTAAAGACTGGGCGGAAATCACCTAACTTTTCAAAACAGTTTTCACACATTTTGCATCAATAAAACATATTACATATCTCTGCCTGTGGTACCTCCTGTTCATGGGCCACATTCTCAAGAACACTGTTCTCATGTCCGCCCAAGACAGTCATTGCATTCCTGGAAACAAGAAGTGCCCTCTGATTTTTTTGCCCTGTGAATTCCCCTTGAGTGAAAACAGGGCAGGCCAAGGAAAAGCTGAAAGTGGCTGCAGAAAGATGCCTTGGCCTTGGATATCTTAAGAGGACAGGGTAGATGTCTCTGACAGCTGTGCCCTCAGGCTACAGCCTAGCCCTGGTTCTGATTGCTAGAGCTGGTGCTCTGTTAGAAGACGCCCTGTGCTTCCTTGTGCCACCGTGCTCCAAGAACTGAGTCTGTGCATGTATGTGAGCCTCCTTTTGAGAACTAGATGTTGAATTATTTTGAATTTTCATTTGTCCCAGTACTTGCCTTTTCACTTGGAATAAAACAGAGACTTTATTAGGATGGTAAACAGCAATGCCACATAAGGAGACTTTTGTTGTTTTCCTCTGTATAATGGTGTCATGCCCACTCACGGACTTCCACCAAGGGGCTAGGCCCTATGCTGGACTGCGGTTATATAGACAGCTGGTTCCCAGTTCCCTCCCAATCTTCTGCATGCTAACAAATAATTTTCAGCAATACTCTTTTATCATGTTTTTCACTGTGCAAAAATTATTCACATGTCCCTGTTTCTAATTAACATCCAGGCAAGACTTTCTACAGTATCTTTTCCCAGCCTCTCCTTCCCCTCCACTGTGCCACTCCACTGGGTCTCACCATTCTGGTCAAATTTCCCACCATTTCTTCAACATGTATAATCTGTACGCTAGTTGGGACACAGTTAATTCATCTTCACAAGCGCCTTGATCGTTTTTCAAGAGCCAAACTGACAGGGAAAAATAGTTATTCACAACATAGATCATCTGACTCTACAGAAAACACTGCCAACCTCACAGCAGCAGCCCCGTTTTACAGATGAGGGAAAGGGCTCAGAGAAATGAAGCCTGTTTCCCGAAATCACATAATGAGCAATAAACTGCCTGCAACTCCCCTCTCCTTTGTAAAGAATTCCTTTCCCTTTGCTCGCAGCACCTGGCCCGCGTCCCTGCAGTTTAGCACGCTCTCGTGTACCAACTGGTTTCCTAACTGCATCCTCGTGTTCCGCGTCTAAACGGTTAAGCACACAAAGACCATGCAGTGTCTTTGCAGCGCTGAGCATACAGTAGATGCTGCCTGCATACTTGTGCACTGATTTTATATGTTTACGTATGTCAATGTTCGGTACTAAGTGCTAGGCTATTTTAAGAGGCTTGGGGCAGATTGTGTTACAACTAGAAAAACGTGTTATTTGAGTGATGGGAAGAGACCTGGGACTGGCTGTGTTGAACTTTGCCATTATTCCTATAGCTTAATTCATCCTCTCCAGAAAATGGGTTTAGGTAGGGAATTGGTAGTATTACAGGAGACCTCAGGCTAGTGAACATGGGTAATTCTGCTTATAACCTATACGTATGGCAGATACTGTTCTAAGGGAAGGTTCACAATTCTTTATCTGAAAGCCTTAAGGGAAGGCCCTGTGTGTTTTGGAAACCAGAATTTTTCAGATTTTTGAGAGTGAATATAGTACTTACACTACATAGTATATGACTTCCTCTGCGGGTCTGAGCCAGCACCTGCAATCGAACACGTTAGAACTCTGCATCCCATCGAGTGGAAGACAGATGACAGCCTCAAGTCAGGTTTTGCCACCAAGTAATTTGCTGCAGACTTTTGGTTTTCAGAGCTTTTTGGATTTCAGAATTGTGAATTAGGGGTTGTGAACCTGTTACTGAAATATATTGACTCGTTTAATTTCTCAATAATTTGTGATGGTGTACTTTCCTTCATTTTGGAGATGAAACGCTGAACCACAGAAAGGTTGTGCAACGTGTCCAAGGTCACATGGCTAGTAAGTGACAGAGCCAGCATCCGAGCCTAGGCTGGCTGACTCCAGCACTTGTGCTTCCACTCCGAGGGTACTGCCTCCCAAGAAGACTTTGAAAATCACGCTGGCCTCACCTACTGGTTATGTGGCCTTGGACAATGTCCAAAGCACCCTGGACCCCAGTTTCCTCCACCGTTGCTGTGAGTGAAATGTAGGTGCCAGGTGGGGTCTTTCACTCCAGGAAAGCTAAATCAGATGGACTTGAAGCCCCATTTATGCTTTTCCTAAAGCTAACTCCAAGGTTTCTGGAAGGTTCTAGAGAGTTATATTCTCATGATCACAATCAGCTCCGGCTGCTAAATTCACATTATGAATCATCACGAATCGTCTCATTAGCTTGTTTATATAAAGCATGATGTAGACGCATATGTGAAACTTGGCTCTTCCTATCCAGACACATCTTTAGACTGCTAGATATCTCTCCCCCTTCCCAAAAGTCCTTTAGTCACCTCCCCACAATTCCAGATTGCCCTCGTTTCTCCCTGCCTTCTCTCTTCCCCTCCTTTCTCCTCTACTCCCTCTTTTCCTTACTCCACCCTTCCCTTCTCTCCCTCTCCCTCTTCAGACCAAATTCTTCTTTTTATTCCTTCCAGCATTTAGTAATTTTTTGTGGCTTTGGCTTCTGATACTCAAGCCCTGAAGGCGCAGGTGGCAAACACAAGGCCTGTGAGCTAAATCCAGCCCTCCACTTTGTTTTATCCGGCCAGGCACCTTGTTTCTACCCGGCGGCAGTGCCAGCTCCTTGCCCCTAGTCAAGGAGTAGTTACATTTATACAGTCCTAAAATTACATTCAGCTCTTTGAAGGCAAGGCTGATGTGGCTCCCGGTGAAAATGAGTTTGACACCCTACTTTAAGGTATTATCTTCTCCCCATGAATCATCAGAGTATTTTCTTACACACTGTCAGTTCCTTTGGGAAGAGTTCCTTTCCTTTTTACATCTTGTGATGTGCAGCCTAGATGCCCTCATCTCCATTTCTGCGTCCAGCTAACCTGGTAGACTCCCCTCCCACTTTCAACCCCTGTTCCTGTTTCTTGCTTAGCTACCTGAGCTTAATTGTCTGGTATACAAATGCCATGGCTGCCCTAAAGCCGAAAGTTTCTTAATTACTTTCAGTGCCTAGTACCGGGTTTTATTTTTAGTTGGTGTTGAATAAATCTGACAAAGTACCAAAAGCTAGGAAGCCATTAATATGTACAGTGAGTGACCACACACTTAATAGAAATTGAAGTCTGTAGCTTCATAACCCTTGTCTTCATATTACTCTAAGTGGAGGAAATTGCTTGGCTTGCGGTTTCAAAGGCAACTGTAGTGCTTTAGTATGGAAAATATATCAGATGATAACCAGGGAAAATGCATTGTATAAATCCTCACTCTCAGTGAAATGTAATTAGGACTTGACCAAAAGATATAAATAGCTCAGCCTTGATTATAAATTCATGCTCAGCCCATAAATAAGAATCTAAGCAGTTTTTCTACAACAGAGGGTCAGTGGTGCTGAGTAAGCTCTAGATGTAAGTGTTCTGCCAGAATAGCTTTGTCACAACAGATGTTGCTAGCTTTTTAGGACAGTTTAGCACATGGTAGGAGTTTAAGTAGTTGCTGATGGAATGAATGGATGCAATAAGAAAAGCGGAAGACCAGCTCTGGAGGCAGGGCTGTTGAACACTGCCTGTTGCCCTGCCCTTCCCTTCTTCCCTGGCTGTGTGTTCGTTGGAGGAGAAAAAGGAGACCTGAATGTTAATTGCTCAGCTCTACTCTCCCTAAATGTGTGACCGTTATCCAGTAACTTAACTGCCCTAACTTTGGTTTTATCATCTGTAAAGTGAAAGCCTTGGGCTAAAAGACCTCTAAGGCTCTAAGATAGATTTGAATTGCTCATATGGATATAGTTGTCTTTATAAAGCAATACAGGTACATGGAAATATTCAAATGTTTAGAGGCACACATAAGTAAATTCTTATATACAATTTATAAATATATAACATACATATCACATACATAAATGATAACTTCTTCCTTGCGCCTCAGTCCCAGGTCTTTCTCATCAGAAGAAGGCCCTTTGGACTAGTTCCGTTTTATTCCTCTACATAATATGCTTATGCCTCTATTTTTTTAATTTATCAACTCTAAGCAATATCATTTATCTTTGTACTCTTGAAGGCAAAGAATTTTGTTTACTACCTTCCCTATATTTTAATTATAGGTATGAATATTTTAGTGATTTCTATCTGTTTCCTTTATTACCTTAATAGACCTAAAGCACTATTTCTTAATCTATCAGTTTTAAGTACTGTTACAACTCCCCACGAAGTGAACTAGTCTCCCTTTGCTTTCCTCCACTTCTTTTCCCCCTTGAATTTCCCACCTCCTATCAGTTAAATCATCACTTTTTTCATCAAACTCATTACTTTTATGTCACTCAAAGTTATAATGTTTAAATTCTCTTTTGTAACTATGGTTGTCTTTAATGCTTTTTCCATAGGTCAATTCTGAAAATGGAAAGCCAATAAAGCATAATTATGTGAATATTTTTTACTGCAAAACAGATAGCATGCTTGGATGTGCAGAGGAAGATGTAGTCCTAGGTCATCAGACCTGAGCCACTGGAAGAGGAACACTCGAAGCAACACGGTCTCATCGCTTCTCTCATTAAACGCCACATGCTTCTCAAAATCCTTTCACATTTTAGCTTGCTTCAAATTATAAATGGCTGTCATTTTTGGATAGCCTCAAACTTGAAATCTAGATTGGTCATTCTCAAACTTGGCTGTACATTGGAATCATCTGGAAGATTTAAGAGGCCCTGATACTTAGAAGATCTGACATTAAGAGTTCTGATTTAATTGGGCTCACAGAGTGTAGCTGAGGCATCTGGG
Organism: Micronycteris hirsuta; assembly: GCA_004026765.1. NCBI lineage: Eukaryota > Metazoa > Chordata > Mammalia > Chiroptera > Phyllostomidae > Micronycteris > Micronycteris hirsuta. Next base: position 56,213 of record PVJI01004519.1, on the reverse strand, counting down.
TTTTTTTTTGTTTTGTTTTGTTTTTTAATTTTCCAGGGGATTCCAAAGAATAGCTAAAGTTGAAGACCCTGATCATAATGTCAGTCACATCTGGTAAAGTCAATGGTAATTTAAAAAAAAAAAAAGTAAAACCCAATACCAACTGAAGGTTTATATAGTATTTTATTTCTTTTTTGGTTGCAGCTGTCTCCTTCATAGCCTACCACTCCTAAGATTGTTTAATAAGACGTACTTCTCTGCCCTCAGCTTCTGAGATGTTTCATTCGGTAGTCATTATTTGGTTGGAGAGCTGATTCCGTTTTAAAGTCTGTTTTTAGGTGCACACTTTGGAGCATGGGCAGCTGGAAGTGTGGCAGGAAAACCGTTGTGTGAAATTTCATCAGATCTTTGATATTCAGACTTGCTTCAATAAATGATTTTTTGTGTGTGTGTCTAGGAATTTAACGTGCATTGTGTTTCCAGTGGTTCAATCTAATTTTGTCTAATTTCCAGGGTCAGTCGAAAGGTTGTTGTTTCCTTCCAGCCCACCTCCCAAGACACCTAGAAGAGCCGGAGCCAGCCACCCTGCCTCAGGTTCTAGTAGGTATAGTTGGCTGTGAAGAGTGACTGGGTGGACGCAGCACTGGAAGAGCCCAAGGGAGCGTACTTGCCTCGGGCCGCCTGGGAGTTAGCCTGAAAAACAAGAGTGACAGAGGAGACCTAGTTAGAGCAAACACAACCTTGCACTTGACCCCCTCTGCTTCTCATTGGAAACCAGGGACACCTTCATTTGAATATTTCTCTCCTTACATTGATTTTGCCTGAATGTTGTGGCTGATACCATTCCCCTCCTTCTGTAATGTTATCTCCTTCATCCCAGTTTTCTTAGTGTTTATTTGGCAAGATAGGTTTGTGTCTATTACTGGGAAAGTTTCTTTTCAGTACCAACAGTACTGTAAGAACAGTACTAAAAATTAAAGTTGAGAAACTCATTAGTATGGGGATAAAGGAATGAAGATTTCAGTCTAAACAGTAGGAAAGCTTGGAATAGATGTTGAAGTCATCTGCTAAGAAATTGACCAGATGCTATGGCCAAGTACCAGACACAGTGCAACTGAAGGTACACTATAGCAAAAACAAATAAATTAAATTATTTTTCAAATTTCCTATTTTTTACTCATATTTGATCACAAGAACATGTAGTTTTAGGTAGTTGTTTATCACAGTATCATTTGATCCCTTGTGTAAATTCCAATTAAAGTAGGGTTCAGGATTATGAAACCTATAACAATACTTGAATGTCCCTCTTCAAGTCACTGTTACTATTGTTTACTCTCCCCAGGATCTATTTCTTATCTACAGTGATTTGCAAAGTGCATCTCATGAACCTAAGCACTTGTGAGAAATGGAAATTCCCCAGCTTGGCCCAGACCATCTGAATGATAAACTGAGGTAATTCGGCAGCTGGAACCCAACCACCTGCATTTTAACAAGCCCGCCAGGTGGCTCAGACGCACACTTGAGTTTGAGAGCCACACCTTAGATGATAAACTCAGCTTTCCTTCCTTTGTGTGGATGGCCCCTCAGACCCTCATTTCCACTGTCTCTCTGCCATGTTAGCTACATCTCCTCACCTCATCGGCACAGCCACGCCCTGCTCTGCACCATCATAAGGTAGAGCACTACCTCTGAAATCTCACACCTCTCTTATGCCCCAAGATGATTCTTTAAGCTTCTCTTGGGCTTTCTTCTCCTTTAGTGTTTCATCACCAAACCTGTGGTGAACACTTAACTTCTCACTCAGCCTCCTCTGTGATCAGCATAACAAATAAGCTGATCACTCAAATTTGGCACTCTTCTGTCTGCTGACTAAACTTTTCTCTCCTGCTTTATCTGTTTAGGTTGACCTGAATCTTCCTGCATGCTGAAGAGAGCTGTCAGGAAAATTCGTGATCTAAGTTCATGTACCACAAACTCATTCTCCTTTCAGCTGCACCTTGCCCGATGCTTGGCCTTCACCTCTGGTCTTCAGCAGAGGACTTCAGCAGCTCTTCCAAGCTGCTCCCTCGCGAAGACTGAAATCTCCATTCCCTTCTTACTCTCAACTGTAGTCAGCGATCAATCTCCTTACCTCAACAGATTTGATTTCAACCTATTCTCTTTCTTCTTTGCTATCTCTCTCCTCCTTCCTAAGAGCAACTCTGCCACCTGTGTTAATATAACTTCATGTTTCCTCCAAGTCTTTGTCCTCTCAATGGTCTCCACTCTCCTAATCTTTACTCTCTCCTATGTTTTTTTTTTTCTAATGGGTAGAAATGATATCACCTGATGGGTTTGACTTGCATTTCTCTGGTAGTTAGTGATGCTGAGAATCTTATGGGTTTATTGCTATTTGTCCTTCATCAATGGAGAAATGTCTATTTGAGTCCTTGCCCATTTTTAACTGGGTTGTTTTCATTTTTGTTACTGAGATGGAAAGTTTCTTTATGTATTCTGGATAGTGAAACCTTATCACCTGTAGGGTTTACTAACACGTTCATTCATTCTGTGAGGTGTCTTTTCGCTCTCTTGAGAGTGTGCTTTACGTGTAACTATGCCAAACCCTCTCCTATTTGGCTAAACTCTACACCCCCTAAAGGCAGTGTGTCTGCTTTTTTCACTCTGGTCTTTGGCTCATAATAGGTGTTCAAAAAGGAATGGTTACTAGTAGAATAAAATCCTTACTTGTCCTCATTTGTCCTGGTAACCTTCCTAAGTCTTTTCCTGACACACTTCTTGGATATGCACCTGTTCTCTCCCTGTCCTTTGAAGCTGACTTGTTGAAGGTCACTGATGTGCACCCAAATGCCCATCTCTGCCTTTTATGAGCCTTCATTCCGAATCTCTCTGTAGTGTGTTATTACTGACCCCTTGGAATTAGTTCCTCTTTGTTCCCAGAATCCTTGGTCCATCCTATCGTATTATTGCTGCTTGTTTGGGTGGTATCTCTTCTTCATCTTCCCCAAATGAAAGGTGTCCCCAGTTCAGTCCTTGTCCCTCTTATCGTCCCTCTGAAGTGACCGTGTGGAGACTGCCCTTCAATCTCTGTCATCAGCTATATACCTGTGTGGATAACTCTGAACTCTCAGTAGCCCTAACCCTCCCACTAAGCTCCAATGCCACATATCCAAATACCCAGTAGACACTATCTGCAGATGCCTTCATGGCCTGAAGAAAGCAGAGCTTTTCTGAATGAGAGAGCCAGGCCCCAAGTGTCCACTTGATCGAGGAGATAAGAGGTAGTAGCATCTTACCACGGCCCGCTTCACAAAGGCGTCCTGTGTCGCCTTCTTGTTTGCAGCCTTGCCGCTCCAGGCAGCCAGTGCACTGGCCTGCAGGGCCCGTCCATAAGAGAAGCTTAGTTTCCAGGGCTTTGGTAGAGGGCAGAGGTTGATAGCATTGAGGTTGAGGGTAGCATCCTCTTCACTCATGCCGCCAGACAGAAAGCAGATGCCTACAATGAGAAAAGCCATTCCACTCTACTGGTCCCAGCGTGTGGACCCCGCTTGAGAAAGCAAGCAATGAGTCTAAAGGAAATGTAATGTCTCAATTTTTTTTTCTGCTTGATTTGCTTGGGACTGGGTCGGAGATGTTAGTCTGCCTTTGTTGAGGCTAAGGATATAAGGACCTCAATAAATAAGGACAGTGGTGAAATGTTGAGGAAATCAGTGGATAGTGTGCATTTGGACAGACCCAGAGTCTGTGCTGTCATGGAGTGTGAGGGGAAGTGCAGTCTGCCTGTGGGATAGCAGGGGTTTGCTGCATGGAGAGAAGGCTCCGGGACCAACAGAAATGCTTGCGGAACTCTTTCAAAGGCTGAGCACTAAGACCACGAGTTAGAGACGGAGAGCCTCACCAGGAACAGCTGCAGGAACGGTACGGTGGAGAGCTGTGACAGTGGCCATAGCCACCTGCTCTGGAGTATACTTCTTGGTGCAGGCGTGCCCAGCAGTCACCATGTTGGGCTTCAGCAGGGTGCCCTCCAGGTAAACGTGATGGTCGTTCAGGGCCTTGTAGACAGCAGCCAGGACCTGAAGGATGAAAGGTCCAAACCAATGAAACCCAGAGCAAGCCTTAGAGGGACCTGACCTTGGCACTTCCATAGTGCAGGGTTGCAGGATGAAGGAATTCTTGTGTGTGGCTTGGCCAAAGCTTCCCAACCAGCCCCTAGGCCGCATCAGGGCAATGTATCGTGAACCACAGCCACTGAGCCCAGCTGAGCTGGCCTGTCCCCCACCCCTACTCCACTGCTCACTGCGCGGACTGTCGGCATCGCTCTGCTTCCCTTCACTCCTTCCTTCCTTCCCGTTCATCCCTTTGGTCAGTGGAGACCATTTTGATTTAGTTAGTTGGGGGCATCTAAATTCGCCTTTGTTCTCCTTTCCCATAGGTGCTAAGTGGTCCTAACACACACATTTTAGACACAGAAGTGCCGTCAGATTGCATTTGGTCCACCGAACTTTGCCAGTGGAGAAACTGAGGTTGGGTTACGTTAGGACTCTTGCTCTGTTACAGATACACCATGGCTAATTTAGAAAGTCACAAGCAGAAATATTTCTTTCTAATTAGATGTGTTTATGTGAGCTTCATCTTATTTTAAAATCTCTTAGTTTACATATAATGGAACTGAGGTCCAAAGAGATGATATGGCTTATCCAAGGTTCCATAACTGGGAACAAGGACCTCCATCCCTAGTCTTGGTACTTCAAATCCTGTGCTGTTTCCATACGGAGCCCACCATGTGCCAAGAAGTGGAAGGTTTGATAACACCTCCTTCCCTTCTCCCTGCTACATAATGATGCCAACTGAAGAATATTTCACATATAACTGCTGATATATGTTAAGTAACAGCTGTTACTTAAAAGCAAGGTTTTTCAACTGGAATTGGGGGCTTCATATTCAAGTCTTACCTTCTCAGTAACATACTGGCAGTGTTCCAGGTCATGGTCACCATCAGGAATTACCTCTGGTTCAACAATGGGTACCAGCCCATTCTAAAAAGGACAGAGGAGAGGACAGAGAGAGTGAAGCTCTGTTCACTGGGATCCTTTGCTTAAGAGATTACTCAGGAGTTGCAACTGGTATAAAATGAAGCCCTTATGGAGAAACACCCTCTAAGTGACATAAAAGCAATGCAAAGAAATCTAATGGGATGTCTAGTGAGCAGGGCTTAACCAAAAAAGGACAAAGAGGTAAAAAAAAAAAAAAAAAAGGTTTTCTGGAAATGGGCTAAAATAAATGCCAACTCTTCATTTCTATGTCTTATTCTAGAAACTGTTCTTGCTACCTCAGAAACTAGCAGTCTCTCTTTTAGAGCAGTCAAGCTTAAATCACTAAGATGCTTCTCATGTCAGTTCAGTAGGGTACCTAAGAAGTGTTTACAATTCTGATTGGGAATCTCCAGGTGCTCACAACCCAGGTTGCTTTAACATAGCACCCACACAACAAATCAGACTGAACCGGGTCCCAGAGACAAGCCAACATATGTTGGAAACTTTAGCATCGAGTCGCCATCCTCCATTAAGTTACGTGGATTGGGTCAGAGCGACCACCCCCGAGCTGGGGATCTCAGGGGGTCCTGTCTTGGGTACGGTGGAACACACACAGTCAAGTGCTATGGCCTCAAAAGCTGGGCCACTTTGAGGACTCAGCAGATAGCCCTGTGGCAGAAGGGCAGCAGTTGATGGTACCCGTCTTTCAGGCTCCTAGCTGGCTCGGGCAACCAGACCCTTCTCTACCACACTTGGCTACAGCAAAAGTAGTGAAAAATGCCATCAAGATACACTGGTAGAGGAGCTGAGGGCTCCTGTGTGGGTATAGTAAAATTAGAAGAATAAGCTCTAAAGATAGCTCTCGCCTACTGTTTTGTAGCTAAGGGGGAGGCTGAGCACCTGCTGGCAGATGCTGGCGTAGCGAGCCAGGGCGTTGGCATTTTCATGGATAGCAAGGGTGGATGGACACTGTTTGTCGATCCTCAGCACAGCACGCCACTTCCCAAAGTCGGCACCATCTTTCTTATACTGAGCGCAGCGCTGAGAAAGGCCATCAAGTCCTGCAAGTCACAAAAGAGAGAATGGCTCTTTGCACCCCATCCCTGATCCATGGAGCCACAGATAAAATGATGGAGTTCTGACCTGGCTGATGTAGCTCAGTGGATTGAGCTCAGGCTATGAATCAAACGGTCGCAGGTTCGATTCCCAGTCAGGGCACATGCCTGGGTTGCAGGCCAGGTCCCCAGTGAGGGCCATGTGAGAGGCAACCATACACTGATGTGTCTCTCCCTCTCTTTATCCCTCCCTTCCCTTCTGTCTAAAAATATATAAATAAAATCTTTTAAAAAAGATGGAGTTTTCCCCTGGCTTAGCTTTCAGCCAGCAGAGCTTGAGAACCAAAAACAATGAGGCAAATAAACACGAATCCCAATACTCACCCAAAAGACCCGGATTTAATAGACATGGTTTTGAAGCATATAACAAATAATATCAAAAGAGTAGAGGGAACTAATATTTGTTTAGTACTTGCATGATTCTAGGCATTTTGCATGCCTTTTCTCATTTAATTACCATAACAACCCTACTAGTTAATGTTATACTCATTTTACAGATGTGGAGATCTCATTAGGAAGGAATAAGGCTTTGAGAGGTTCAGTGAGTTTACCAAGTTTGCAAAGCAAAAGAGTGACGGAGATGGGATTCTGACTCTGCTTAGCTAACCCAATGCTGGAGTTTACACTTGGGCAGTGAAGTACCTCGCAAAGTTATCTAAGTCATAAGTGATGGGACCAGGACTCAAATCTAGGTGTGTCTGATCCCAAAGCCTGGGACCTTTCCTCTGTACCTGCTGCTGGATTTTTCTCTAAAAATAATATTCCCAGGTACAGAGTATCTTCTCTGTGCAGGGGACTGTGGTTAAGTACTTTATGTATATTGTCTAATTTAATTCCCAAAACTATCTGCAAAGCAGATATTGTTATCCCTAAAATGGACTCAGACATTTAAGTGACTAGCCTGAGGTCACACAGTTATTAACTAGAGGAGCTGGGATTAAAAATCAGGTGTATGTGCCCTAAAACTGGGGGATAGTCATATTTTCTTTTCCCCTACTTATTTCTAGCATATACTGGCATGATTCACATCAGTGGGCACTATCCTTACCTTGAATGGTGGTTTCTTTGTTTGTTCCTGCAAGGGGAGCAGTTCCTTGGTCTAACTGTGAATTAAATCATTAACAAGTAATTAGCAGGTGTCAGGTGTTCCAGTAAAACACAGGTGTTCCCCTGGTGCTCGCTAATGGTTCCCATCTTTCACAAACCAAGAAGTAGAATTAGGAAGATGTATTAGTCACTCAGAGGGACACAACTCAGTTCACAGCAGAAGGGAAGTTACCTGGAAGGAACAATGTAAGAAGGTCAAGGTCAAGCCTAAGAGGATGGAAAGCACAGGCCTGGAGCTTGGGAAGGAAGAAGTAATCTTAGTACCCAGGATGCAGAGGGGCTGTACAAAGAGCAGTTTCCCTTAAATTGTTCATTCTCTTATTTAAGAGATATTATTGAGCACCTGCACACACCAGGCACCGTGTCGTAGGAAACAAAGAGAATGAGGATGCAGCTCTAACTTTCAGCAGAGCCAAGACTGAGTTCATGAACCAGAGAGAGAGGCTGGGCTGCAAAGGCTCCAATTTTACCTTGCTGTGGGCAAATTATGTTACCTCTTGTAATTCCAGTTTCTCACTTCATCTCTAAAGGAAGGATGATAATTGAGTCTATCTCCAGAGGTTGTGAGGAGGATTAAGTGAGTCCCCAGAGTTGTAAGCACTTATTGAATACTAATGTGCACTCTTGAGAAGTTCATGCAGACTTAGTTAAAATAGAACAGTAAGTGCTTTAATAATAAGAGCTATCGTGCACGGAATAATAACTATGCAACAAGAACGGTTTCTAAAACTCCTTTCACCCTCAGAAGAACCTTATGAGATGGGTATTATTATTCTCATTTTAGAAATGAGGAAATTGAGACACAGATTTAGTACCTTGTAGAAAAATTGTTGGAAGAAGAGAGCAAGGGAAGAAGAGTCTAGAAGAGGATGTGTTCTCAGGGGAATGTGCGGTGGAAACAGCTAGATGACGAGAAATGTTCCATTCCGAGTGTTGGCCCTGCCCCAGCCCTTGGGCTGGGCACTTGGCTGGGTGCAGCAGAGGCGAGGGGAGTGGAAGGACTCACCTTAATCCCCACCACGATGCCCTTTTCCTTAAGGATGTTTCTGAACAGCTTTCCCTGGCCGTCCTTCTGGTACAGGGTCTCATGGAACAGGATCACACCCCCGATGCTCTGGCTGATGGAGTTGTCCACAGTGAAGAGGATTTCTCGAAACTGCCGTCGGTTCTCTTCCGTGTTCTCCACGTTGATCCTCTGCAGGCGGTTTCCCATGGTGCCTACGGTGGGCAGGAGAAAGTGGTATAAGGAGCAAGCCCAGCTTTCCTGCACACTGTCTCAGCGACGCTCACCAGGAAGGACAGCAAGACTCTCTTCTCTGTTCAGGTCTTCAGAACTCCTGCCTCTTTTTTTGTTTTCCTAGGAATGACCTTGGTTGCTGTCAGGATGCCATTCAGGAAGACTATGGGCTGGGCATGTCTGTGTCAGGGTGGAAGCCACCACGGGGTCCCAGGGTAAGTACGGCCCTCATCCTCTCCCCAGCCCTCTTCTGGTTCAACCCTCAATCTGACTATTGACTTCTCCAGCTGCTGTGGTTTTATGGTGGCGTGCAGACCTGCCACAGGTCTGCCTTGTACCATCCTGGGCCTCCACAGATAAGCTCTCCCAGATATGGATACTCTCCTGCCCTCTCTGCTCATTGTTGGCTGACTTTAGACTGACTTCTCATTAGCAGTAGAGGGCTATCTGTCTGGCCTCCTTCTGGTTACTGAGTTCCTTGTCTTGCTATAGCCTGGATTCAAATGACCTCTGGCTCGGGGCCTTCAAGTGGTAGGCTTGAACCTCTGTCCTGGGTTTTCAGAGATTTGCCAACTGGAATGACAGGACGCAAAAGGCTTATGATGACTAAGTGTTCTGCTCTCACTCCTGTGTGCATAAGCCTTCACTCCTCTGAGAGGAAAGGAATGTGATTGCCACGTTGCCTTTGCCGAGTGTACAAGCAAAAGTATGCGTGTTGTATGATGTTTCTTGCACTCACCTACAGACTCATCGGCAGCCAGGATCCCCTTCCCATTGGCAACGATGCGCTGGGCAATTTCTGAGAGCTCCTTCTTCTGCTCTGGTGTGAGAGCTGGAAATTGGTGGGCCATGGTGACAGGTCTGGAAAGGAGTACATGAGAGTCCTGAATAGAACTGTGGGTGGCTCAGAGGGACTCATGGCCAAGGCAGCTAGGGTGCAGAGAAACCATGCAGACAAGCCCTGCAGGCCCCTCTGCCGCTTCTGACCCATTTTTACAAGTGTATAAACAAATGAGGTCTGCAGGGTGTTTCCGCCTTAGCCTAAGTAGTAACAATTAGCCATAATGGATGAAGGTGGGATGCTAAATGTTCCTGCTGATCCTAAATAGAATGTCTTCCAGGAGACCTTTGGGATCACTGATCCTGAGACTGGACCAGGTAATTAGCAGCCCACTCAAATATGACAAATAGATGGCATTGCAACAGTTACTGTCTCTTATTCTGCGGATTCCTGGTGCCATTGGGTGCCCTGGATGGCTTGAGGCCAGGACAGTGGGGTTTTGGCCTCTGTGGCCATTCTCCACTTTGCTCTGTTAGCCACCAGACAATTCTCCAGGCGACCAGCTTGAGAGGAGAAACCACCACTTGGCCTTGAAGTTAACCTCCCTTCAGCTTTGGAACCTACAGGGTGAAGGGCATGCTCCCTTTTTCCTGTATTCAAACACTGATGAGACCACTTGAGGACAATGGGGAGGATTTTTTCTAAGTGTCCCTGGGCTGAATGTCCCCACAGACTCCAAGGATGCTGAAGTCATATGTTGGTCCCTGTTCCAGTAATTCTTAGCCTCACTGCTTTAGTGAGGGGAGACTCTGGCTCAAAGACCGCCTACCCAAAAGACATCCTTAGCAGTGGCCCCCTGAAGGGGCTCAATGCCCCCATTCAGCTGCCACTTTGGGCTAGTCTTGAAAATGCAAGCTCACAGGGCTCTTACATCTTAGAAAGAGTGATTTTGCATAGGTTGAGCTATCAAAGAGGACAAATAACAGGGAAGATTATCTTGAGCAGTTTCCTATCCAAGTCTATGGCCTCCTCTCCCAGTCACACACTCACACACAGGAGAGATGCCTTGTGTCCACATTCTACTTTCTGGAAGCCCAAGGGCACCTTGGTTCTCATCTCACCCATTCAGCAAAGAGGTAACCAGCCCGGGTAGTATCTTCATTAGTTAATGAGCAAGCTAAGGTTCAGAGACATTTCCTGACTTGCCCAAGCCCAGCGAGGGTGAAGCAGAGCCTCCTACCCTGTCCTGTCTCTCATGGCAGATTGACCTTTTCACGTTTTCTGCATCCATCTAAGCAAGTTCTCAGTACCCTGTCCCTTGATGTAAGAAGTCGATGGCCACTGAACTAATTCACGAGGAAGAATAATGGATACCACTCTCATCGGTGCCACTCTTTCTTCAACAGGGGTTCTTGTCTTAACTGAAAAGAATGAAAGCACAGTGCCAGGCTAATGAGCAACAGTCTCCGGAGAAGATGATCTTCCAAGGCTCCTCACCCCCCAGCCACCGGATGTTGCCCCTGTTTGTATATTAGTTCTAATATTGTGGTCAGAGATAATCAGCTTTGGACCTGGCCTCTAGATCTTCATGCAGATAAAAGCCAACCTGAAGTTGGGGACATTCAGGCCAAAGTGCCAATTTTTCTCTCTCAGTTGAGATATTTGCACAGAGGAGTTGACATGTACGAAACGGTAAAGATGTTTTCTTAATGAAACTAAAGGAAAAAATAGTCCAATAATAAGAGAAAATTATCATTTACTGCCAAGAACTCTGCTAATTGTTTTTGCATGCACTACCTAATTTATGCCTCACAATAATCCCAGAAGGCAGCTGGAATTTCCCTCTTCCATGTAATAGATAAGCAAAGACGATAAGAGAGTTTAATTATTTGTCCAAGCACAAATCGCTAATAAGGCACACAGTTGGGATGAGGGGCGGTGCTCCTCTCTTTCAAGGAAAGAGTGAGCTTAGTGAAAGGAATCAGCCTTGGATGACTCTAATGTGCTTGAGGACACCCCCAGAATACTCGGTGATGACACCCTCAGAGTACCCCGAATCCCTGGGCTGTGGATCATTATTCCCACACCACCGTCATTACCAATTCCTGAGCATCTGACACATTCACACGGAGGTTTGCTGCTAGAAAAACAAACAGACCTGGGTTCAAGGACCAGCTCTGCCTCCCCCTGGCTGGGACCATGGGCAAGTCAGTAATTTCTGGGTCTTAGTTTATTATGGATTAAATGGCAGTACTATCTGTCATTATTATCAATAATCTGTCATTATCTGTCAGTAGTATCTGTCATTACTATTGCTAAATGTATCAGATGAGACCTGTGAGCACTCTCCTCGTTGTGTTTGCTCAAAATAAATCTGTCAAATTGCATGATAAACATGAAGGTGCTTTATCAAGCCTTATGAAAATGTAAGGTATTAGCGTTACTTCTTTTTAAGTTTTTTTCAAAAAATAATTACCTAAGGGACTGCCATGTTTCTATTTACTCCCAGGCTATTTTCTTTAGTCTGAGTGTGCTGATTCAACCAGAAGAATAAATAGAGAAAAGGTCGAATCCAACCAAATCTGTTTACGGGAAGTTAAACTTCTACGGAAGGATTAAAGGTCTGCACCACATCAGCACAAATGTTATCTGTCTGTTAATCATAAAACAGGGTCTGAGGCCAAGGTTCACCGCCAGCAGACCCGAGGCCAGTGGGAGTGGGTGATGGTACAAATGATTTCTGTGCCCCTAAGCCTCTGCTCACTGAGGTCTCCAGTCAACATTTTTTTAAGTGTGGTTGGAAGCTGTTTACATTATATTATTAAGTGAAAAAGTCAAGTTGCAAAGAAATACGCAGTATATAATAGCATTCTTCTTTAATTAAAAAGGTGTTGTGTGCACCTGCTGTCTGTGCGTTTACATACGCAGAGAATTACCACCCCGGGGTTGCCTCTGGGGAATAAGACGGGGTGAAGTGACTCTCACATTTCACTTTTTAAATTTTATTTTTTTCTTATTTCATTTTTGACAGAGGGGAAGGGAGGGACAGAAACATCAGTGTAAGAGAGAAACATCTCAGAGGCACCCAACTGGGGACCAAACCTGCAACCCAGGTGTGTGCTCTGACCAGGAATCGAACCGGGTGAACTTTCGCTTTGTGAGACAATGCCCAACCCACTGAGCCACACCGTTAGATTGCTTAATAAACAAGTTTATATATTATTTAGTTTATTATACATAATATATTAACAGGTAGCAATATATGCACAGATCTGGGAGAAGGTTGCGAGTATGCACATATATGAGTAGAAGGTGACCACAGGAAAACAGAGCTGCAAGTGACCTCAGAGCGATCGGTACCGACCCTGCCAACTTTAGAAATGAGGAAGCAGAGGCCCAGGAAGAATATGTTTGATGCCTCTTCTACGCTGTGATGTTCTAGGATTACAAATCACATCCTACCGGTTTATGACTCGGAATTCTATTTCCAATCCTTCTTCAGCTAAATAACGGATGGGGCCCTATAGTGTGGCCCTTTCTGCCTTCCTAGAAGAGGTCCTATGAAAAGGTAATACTTTGTAAAATATGAATATTCAACTTCTGGAGACATGTAAGGCAGTAGAGAGTCCATTTGCTTCTCCGTGTGCAAGGCCGATGGATTTTCAAGAAAACAGACGCGAAAGGCTTATTCATCGAAAGGCTTATTCATTGAAATCCTACAACCGCCAGGCACCGTGAGCAGCACTTTTCTGTATGAATGCAGGAAGGTGCTCGCAGCCTCGCTACCCATCCCCGTGCCACAGTGACAAGTACAGTGAGATGCTCCCAGCCAGCCTGATCCCTGGTGCCTCTGAACACACGTGCAGCAGCCCAGAAAGAGAGCGCTGCTCTTTCCTCTGAACTGGCAAGTAAGTCAGAGGAACTGCTCGCAACCACACTCCAGTCCCCGGCCTCGCTCACACCTCGGGTCCAGCCTGGGCCTCAGTCTTCCCCAGGTACACCCCTGGCTAAAGCGATGACAGCAGCTGGGCTGGAGCCCCTGCTGGGTCCCAACTGGCTAATGGAGCCCTAAGTAACTATTTAAAGTCAAGCTTCTTTTAAAAGGCAGCTTATCTTCACAATATGCTGTTTTTCAGAGAGTGAAACAAAGGCATCAAAATAGATCGGCAGTCAAATCAGCTGAAACTTGACTCTAATTTAAGCTGCAGTGTCTTTGAGGTGTTTGGGGCCAGTAGGAAATGTTGTTATAGAAAGTATCACACAAGTGGAAGGTTTGAGGATTTATAATCAAATGACACCCATGCTCTCTGACGTTTCCAAGCCTGTTCCATTTCCTCATCCGAGTAATGGGTGAAAGCTAAGGTCAACACATGTCAGCGCCAGTTTCTGTGACAAAGAAACTTCAGTGCTAATACTACTTGGTGTGGGAAGACAATGAAGAAAGTGACAGAAGGTGATAGATATGTAAATAAATCATCCAAATAAGCTGTGGTTATGAAAAGAGTAGAAATGAGCAGGAATCTCAGAAACTGAGTAGAACCTAAGTGGGAACATTCGAGTTGATTTTCCCAGGCCAAGATTCAAAAGAGCCCTCAGATAGGTCATACTGGTGACCAACAGCAAACCTGGGCAGTTTGCTGCCAGGACAGGTATGAGGAAAAACAAGCATTTCAGCAGATTATCACGTTTTCAGCCACCGTCAGTTTTTCCTGAAAATGAAAGCAAACAAACTTTTTCCTCTGCAAGTGATCGTTAACTCCTTACTCTCTAGTGCAGTCCCAGTAGCCAAAAGAAGTTCCTTTACTTACACTTTGGGATAGGAGCGTCCCCTCCAAGACCAGAAGCTGTGGGCGAGGCAGCAGCTGCCAAATAGGACGAATCTTTGGGAAGAGTCAGCTTTTATAGACTTCTCATCAAAGTTTATGTGTGTGTGTGTGTGTGTGTGTGTGTGTGTGGTTTTGGGTTTTTTGTTTTTTTTACTTTTGCCCTCCCCTTTCCACGTTGGCCTGGTGGGGAGGTGTTTATCCAATACCTCTGATTGGCTCATAAACAGCCAATCCTTCTAATCATGCTCACATACTCACTGTATGCATAGAATGTTAAAGCTACAGGACTCTCTGGAGACCACGTAGTTCTAACTCCAGACTCTTCATTTTACCAGTCAGGAAATGGAGGCACAGAGGACTAGGGGACTCACCTAAGACGTGCAGGTAATGAATGACTGAGCTCCAGAGTCCACAAAGGGAAACCGGGAAGAATGTCAGCTTAGCTCTAGCACTTAAAAAATACATGACCTTGGCGAAGGTTGTCTCTATTTCTCTGACCCTTAATTTCCTCCTCTGTAAAGTGGAATCCCAACTTCACAAGGGTGTTAAATAAGTTTGTAAAGTGACTGCATGCAACAGGCACTCAAAGGTCCTCCCTCCAAACCCCATCTCAGTGCCCAAAACACAAGCTGGGCTCCCTGGTGTTTTTAACGCCAGAATGTACTGCCTTTACATTATTTCTCATTCATTCTCAGTCTATACATTTTTGTTTTAAAGTTGGTAAAAACTAGAATGAAACTTGAAGTGATTGATCTAAGCCATCATCTCCCCGAGCTATGGCGCTATCTCGGTATAGGTTCCTTCCACAGGTTTTCTCCTGAGCAGTCAAGCAAAATCCAAACCAAGACGAAGTAAATACTGTAAAAGTGCTGCATGCTTCCTGAGTCAAATAATGAATGAGGCAAATAAACATTATGGAGAAATCTAAAAATAATGAAATGACAATGATTACCAGAAAGTATAAATTCTCAGGAAGACATTCCCTTGGGATAACTCACAAAATGCAGTGTCAGAATAGCCAATGGTATTGCATGTGATAATAGAATGTACGGGTGAACAAATGAAATGTCAATGAAATGGAGGAAAAAGTATCACAGAAGACCAGGTGGAGGGCTAGACCAGGTGGGGGGCTAGACCAGGTAAAGCTCCCTTGCCTCTGCGTGCCACCCAGAGGCACACTCTCTGGTTCTCCCATCTCCACCTGGTGCTCAGTCAAGCACCTGGTGCTTGGTTCATCAGGTCAAGATGACCCGATCTGGGGAATACTTTTTATCAGATTTTATTTTCATCAGAGAAGAATGGGAGGAAGTAGAGGCGGGTGGCGATGAAAGAATAGAGAGTGGGGTCAGTGACAGTTGGTGGGGGTCAGGACTTGGGTGGTCAGAACAGTGAGTAAAACATCCCACCCCTTGAAAGCTGCTTGCTAAAAAAAATTCACTTCTGCTGCTAGTACTAACTATTCTTGTTGCAACAATGACAACAATAACAATAATAATAGCTAATTTTTTGAGATTCTATGATACATCTAGTTCTTTTTATAGATATCTCCAATCTGAACCCTCCCTGAGATTACCCACTTTCCAGATAAGGAAACTCTGGTTCAGAGGAGGCAAGTGTCTTGTTTGGAGTCCCAGGACAGGTGCACTGAGAGTCTGTGTCACTCTAAGTCAGTGGCCTAAAGCAGAGCTGTTTACGTTTTAGTCACCAAAGACCGCGCAGATTAGCAATTTCCCTCCCCTCCTCCCAGCACTTTATAACCTTGGACATTAAACCTTCATTAGTCAGGGAAGAACGACGTGCGTTGGCAGTCCTAAGTGGCCCTCGTCCTGCCGGACATTGTTTCACGTGAACAGCAGAGTGGACAAGCACGTCAGAGGGGCGCGAGCGCACCCACTCCGAGGGATGCCGCCGGCTGCTCAGCATCAGCATTCCCGCGGCATCAGCATTTGCTCGCTTCCGGGGGCTGATGTGTAAGTGAAACTCAGAGTTCAAGACAGCAAGGCTAAGGCTTACTGGACAGAGAAACAGCAGCTCCTGAGCAACACAGACTGTTTGCAGGTTGTTTTTTTAAGTCCTTAAATCCATAAAATATTCAAAATTGAGATATCATGGTATATGTAAAGACCATGAGACTTGGAAGCTGTGGCATATTGGGGAATCCTCCCACCTCTTTTGTCCTCAGTTTCATCATCTGTAAAATGGGCTAGTGAACGGGCAGCATCAGAAACTGATTATGAAGCATGAATGAAATAACATATGAGTAGGGGGTTAGCAGACAGTTAGGTTTCCTTAAATAGTAGGATCTGAATGCATAATTCTGATTTAGAGACCTTCAATTGCAGATTCTTCTAATAGGCAATAATAATAAGATATTATTCATGGTCATTACTCTTAATAATTCCAGTAACTGCCTTGTTTATTCTCCTCTCCCTGCCCCACTCTAGATACTTCTGATTTGAATCTGATATCTACACAAGTCAACAAATAGGCCGTAAGTTAAATATATTTATGCACAGTGTGAAGTGTAAGTCCACAAACAAACTTATACATGCAAGTCAATCTCATGTATGATAGAGTTACACTCACCGTAAAATTAATATTTTTATTTAGAAAAAAACTTTCAAAAAAGATTTCCACATCTATACAATGCAAGGAAGAAGCATGGTTGGGTCAATATGGCGTTTAAAAATTGCTTCTCCAATCTGTTGTCTGGGTGCCTCCTTGCCGTACTGTAATTTGCTTTGGTGGTCGGGATGATTTCAGGACCCTGAAACCAGCAGTCACCCTTCGGTCACAGGAATAGGGCTAATGTCATTTCAGCACAGAATTTTTACTGAGGCTGTGCGTGTGAGGGAATCTGTGAGCTACAAAGACATTTTGTAGCGGATATACCTTTGTAGAGAATGTGAGCTGATTGGGACTGATGTGTTCGACATGCCCGCAAGAGGCTTGTCATATAAGAAGTGGGAGGAGAGGGCTGAGGGCAGAGCAACCCTCCCCGGTAATAGAAAGAGTGCAAGAATGCCCAGAGATTGTCGTGGTGGTGGTGGTGGTGGTGGTGGTTGTCAGTGTTCGTGGAGACTCTGTGAAGGGACATGAAAGAAGTGTCTGGATATTTGGACTTTTGCATGGCCGACTCATGCTCCCTACCAATTGACTCAACCCATCAGACTGTGAGACCCATGCGGGGTAGGGTGCCAGTGGCACCTCACCACTGTCTCCCCAGCACCGAGCACCACGGCTACAGGACAGTAGGCACCCAATCAATTTTTTGTTAACTAAATGAACCAATAAATATATTAATGCATTTGTATTAACATCAGAAAAATCTGGAGTAACTGTCTTAGAATTCTTTTATTTGAAAAGATTTTATTTATTCATTTTTAGACAGAGGGAAAGAAAATGACAAAGAGAGGGAGAGAAATACTAGTGTGTGGTTGCCTCTTGTGCACCTCATATTGGGGACCTAGCCAGCAGCCCAGGCATGTGCCCTGACTGGGAATTGAACTGGCGACCCTTTGGTTTGCAGCCCGCACTCAATCCACTGAGCTATGCCAGTCAGGGCTGTCTTATAACTCTTATCCCTGAGAACTTGAGATATAATATGACCATTACCTACTTCGAAAAGTACACCATGTTATGAAAGCAAATCTACTATTGTTCGCTTGAAATTTCACAGAAATCCAGGCTGCAGCTTCCCTGAAATGGTGCACATGAAGCACTGTGCCCCTTTGCCTTTAAAAAAATGTGCTAAGGCCTGGCTGGTGTAGCTCAGTGGATTGAGCGCAGGCTGGGAACCAGAGGGTCCCGGTTCGATTCCCAGTCGGGGCACATGCCTGGGTTGCTGGTCAGGTCCTCAATGTTGGCCATGGGAGAGGCAACCATACATTGCTCTTTCTCTCTCCCTTCTCTTCTCTCTGAAAATAAATAAATAAAATCTTTAAAAAAAAAAATGTGCTAAAATACACATCAAATTTACCATCTTAACCATTTTAAGTGTCTAGTTAGTAGTGTCCATTACATTCACATTGTTGTTCCACCAATCTCCAGAGTTCCTTTTATCTTGCAAAACTGAAAGTCTGTATCCATTAAACAACTCATCATTCCCGCCTCCACCACCACCATCACCACCACCGCCCCTGGAAACCTCCATTCTAACTTCTGTCCCTGTGAATTTCACTATTCCAGGTATCTCAAATAAGTAAAATCATACAGTGTTAGTCGTTTTGTGACTGACTTATTTCACGTAACATAATGTCGTCAGGGCTGTAGCTTGTGCCAGGACCCCTCCCCTTTCAAGGCTGTGTAGTATGGCGTAGGCCACTGGACACTGGGGTTGCTTCCACCTTTTGGCTATTGTGAATAATGCTGCTTTAAATATGTGTGAACACATCTCTCTGAGACAAGGCTTTCAATTCTTTTATGGCCCTTTTGTGAATATAACAGTTATATTGAGATAGAATTCACATCCCATTCAACTATTGAAACTGTACAGTCCAATGGTGTTTGGTATATTCACAGAGTTAAGAGTATTAAATGACAGTTCGTGAGAGAGATGTGGTAAGGTTTTCAAAAATGCCAGAACCTGAGCATGTAAATACTTTGTAAAGCACCAGAATGAAGACTGGGAGCAGAAGCCTTGAGGCGGCTTTCATTTCCTCAAGGCGACATTGTTTTTAGACACTCCTCATCACTAGGACATGTGAATGCTGTGCGTTCTGGAAGACTAGGGCAAACGCGTATATTCAAGTCTCCAGGATAAGGAAATTCAAGAGTATTCAAATTCTAGGGCTGAGAGATACCTCCCCCTTGAGACTAAAAAGGAAACTAGAAGCTTGAAATGTGGTAAAGAACTTGCGGCTTTCCTGGTCTGAGGAAATGTGTCTGTGAAGCTAGGATGCTGCAGAGGCAGAGTCCGTCGGAGAGCATGGGCTCAGGACTCCAGAATTACTGAGTGACCAGTACTTTTCCAACAAGAAGGGGTCACTCTGTGGTCCGGCGTGACCGCCCATTTCCCACATTCCTTCAGTGTGGGTTGTTTACTGCCTCGTCAGTGTTTTCTCTGGCCTCTTGCTCAATCACCTCAAAGTTCAATTGGTTATTTATGTCATTGATGACCCCCGCCCCTTTTTTTCACTCTTCCTTATCTCTTTGGTGAAACTGTTTGGCCTTTAGGTGGGAAGACATCGTGTGCTGTGGAAAGAGCCATAGATGAGGAGGCACGAGGTCTGGGTGGTGGTCCGGTCGTGCCCCTGATTAGCTTCGAAAGTGCAGGAAGTCACCTCCCCCAGCCTCCCTTCCCTGCTGTGTGAAGTTGGCCTAGTAACACCACCCCTAACTTTCCCATGTTGTTGCAGTGACTGAATGTTATCTTCTAGATCAGCGGTTTTCAATCTTTGTGTCGCAAGAATTTTTGAAACATGAAAAACCTGACTATTTAGTCAGGGACAGTGACCTCTGTCCCCTTAGACTGTCAAATAAAAACTTGACAACAGCCAACACAACTAGCCACCTGGTGTGAATACCTTATCTTGAACCATAAATATAAATGGAGTTGCATCTTATTGGTCAGGTCACATAATACGCTTGCATCTGATTGGTTAATTCTTGGTACCAGAAATCCTTATATACAAGTATAGGCATCTGATTTTTTAAAAAGTCACTTTGGCACAAAAAAGTTCCAAACAGTAATTAGTAATAGTAATAATAATAATAATAATAATAAATTAATAATAATTACTATTATTGATTTTTTTGCAAATCAGTCGAAATACCCATTTTTTGTCAGATTGGGGGAAAATTTCTTTGGGTGTGCCACAGGATTTCAGGAATTAGTTTATGTATGCCATGACATGAAAAAGGTTGAAAATCACTGCTCTAAACAAGTGCTATGAAAACTATAAAGCCCTACATAATTACAGATGTTATAAACCATGTTACTTCACGGAAGCAGATATTACACTCCTCCTGGGGCATGTGCATGTGTGTGCACATACACACTGAAAACCAGAAAGCGAGGTTCTGGCCCTAGCTCTACCCTGCATAGCTGAATGACATTGCCCAAGAGAGGTCATTACCATCTATCGAACACTTACTTCTTACAAGGCCTTTTCTGGGCACTTCACATAGAGCATTGCATTTAATCCCCACGAAGTCAGCAGGGTAGGTATTGTTTGTGAGAGGAGGGAGCTAATCCCATCTCTGCTTCAAGGTCACACGATTAGTACATAGCCAGGCAAGGACTAAAATACAGATCAGTGACTCTAAAATCATCCAGGACCCTTGGACTCATCATCTACACAGTGAAGGGCGAGGTGTCTTCTAGCTGTGATATTTTATGGTCTTTTTCTGCCCAAATTGCTTGTTTTCAACATTCACAGTTATCATAGAACATAATAAATTATTTTAAACAATAATATAACAGCTCTGACCAGTGTGGCTCAGTTGGTTGAGCATCGTCCCACAAAGCAGAAGGTCACCAGTTTGACTCCCAGTCAGGGCACATGCCCGGGTTGCAGGCCAGTCCCCCCGTTGGCACACGTGAGAGGCAACCGATTGATGTTTCTTTCTTACATCAATGTTTCTCTCCCTCTCTTCCTCCCCCCGCACCCTCTCTCTGAAAGTAAATAAGTAAAATGTTTTGTAAAAACAATAATATAAGAACTTAGATTAGACTATAACATGTTTTCCAAAGGAAGGGTTGTTGAAATAGATTATTTATTGAGTAGAGTTCTTCAAAATATTGGCATGTCTAAGAGAAACTAGTTGGTTCTGACCCCTTGTCTCTCATTCCCCTACTCTTCTTTGATTTTGCTGCATCTCATCTCAGTGCTCTTTAGGAATGGAGAGTGCCAGGAGGACCAGGTCCAGAATTACACCGTCCTGGAAGGCTGGAGAAAAGGCCCAGACACTGAAGGGCAGGTATTAGCCAGCACGTGCGGATGGTGGGCCAGCCAACTGCATAGTGACCACCTCGGTGCTACCCACGTTCCCACAAAATGAAAAACAGGACCACTCGGCCTCCCAGGTTAACGAATCCAGTCACCTACAAACTCGATTTCCTGCCTTTTAGAAGGTCTAACCATAAATTTTCTTGGTGAATCAATATAATTCAGTCATTAAGAACGTGGACTTTGCCCAGGCAGAGTCCACTCAGTTGGTCGGAGCATCATCCTGTACACCAAAACAGTGTGTGTTTGATTCCTGATTAGGGCACATACCTAGGTTGTGGGTTCGATCCCCAGTTGGGGTATGTATGGGAAGCAACCAATCAACGTTTCTCTCTCACATTGACGTTTCTCTCTTGCTCTGTCTCTAAAATCAATAAACATATCCTCAAGGGAGAATTAAAAAAAAAAAAAGAAAGAAAGAAAGTGGACTTTGAGGTCAGATAGAACTTGCTTCAAATTTCAGCTCAGACTTTCCTATTTGTGTTACTGTGGGCAAGTTCTCCAACTTTCTTGAGCCTCAGTTTTCTCAGCCAGTCTCCTAAAACTTGACCTATAACACGGTTGGGACATTAGATTAAACGAATAAAAAGGCTTAATGCCTGGCAAAAATTAAGGAACGTAAAATCGTGTCTTGCTCTCATCACCATCATTTTTTTCTCCCCTCCAAATTCTCCAAAATCTGTCACCGAAAAGGAGTGTTTTCAAAATGTTTTCCCCACAGCACCCAGCCTCCTCAACTGTGTTTTTCACTCTGAATCCTCCCTTCGCACTCCCACCACAGGAGCTTTCTCCGTTTAATATGCAGATAAATTAAGCTAGAGCCTGAGCCCCTCTCAGACGTTGCGTGCCCACGCCCAAGAAGAGGCACCTGCCCCCCTTGGAGGGTCATGAGGGACTGTAGATGAGGAAAGGTGTTTTCCCCTTGTCATGTGAACCGAAGGAGAGCAGGACTTCCTGGTGCCGTGAAAGAGATGAAGAGAGGATGAAGCAGGTTTGAGGAGACTGGAGAAAATGGCAGTGTTATCTGTAGAAAGTGTCAGAGGGAATGAAAGAGGAGAAGTGAATAAAGACATAAGGCCACGTGTCCACGCTTCCAAATGCAGAGCAGACTGAGTGGCGGGAAGGGCCACCCTGCCAGGAAGGCAGACAGGCTGGCTTCGTTAGCAACCTTGCACTGACCACGCAAGATGCATGGTTAGCTTGCACCACTGCACACCTGTCCTCTGCGCCCCGGCTGGCTCCATGTGTGCTAGGCCCTGCTGGCCTGCCAGATGGAGGTGTAAATAAGAGGCCGGAACAAGTTATCTCTGTGGCAGGAGCCCGGGGTGGTCCTCATCAAATCACTGGCGCCCAGCGGGGTGGGCTGCATGCAGACTGATCATGATCAGGCAGCAGATGCCCTGGCTCCCCTGGAGCAGGGAAGAGGGGTGCAGTCACCCCTTTTAAATCTGTTTCCTGCCCAGGGCCTGCCCCCCTCTGCCGCTCCTTTTAGTGGCTCTTCTTTGGGCTATTTACCCAGTGAGAACAGAGACCTTTGATCCCAAAAGGGGGAAGAAAAAAGGCAGTCATATTAAAAACTGTTATATTCTGGAATGTTGTGGTCAGAGAATACACCTTTTGCGAGAGCTCTGGCCCGCGTGTGTGCAGGTAATTTCACCAGCCTTTTTTCCAGCGCTCTCCGCTCTCCCCTAACCCGCGAGGCACTGTCTCTGGGGCCTTTTCCCTCACGCTGTCTCCCTCATCCATCCTGAGCCTATGAAGTTAACTGCTTATAGTTCTGCAAAAGTGAAGGTTCCTTTTGGATCTAGTAGGGAAAGGTAGGCAAAATCACAAGTAGGTACAAAAAACTCCAATCTCAGCTCAGCTCTCCTTGCCTTTTTAGATCCAGATAAGATTGGCTCGAACCTCTAGAAAGCCCAGCGCCTTCCCCCAATGTGGGGTTTCTCTTATCCAGGTCATTCTGGCTCAGAGCTTCTCATTGCCCTGAATCGGGTCAGCCAGCACACAGTCACCCCCCAGGCTCAGTGTACCAGTCTGTCTGCGCCACAGCGACGTAGGTGGGAAACAACTCCTTCATGAGATGTCCATAAAAGACCAAACACGAACCGGCTCACTTTGCACAAAGCCTTCTTGTCCTGTTAAAAGATAAACTGAGGCATACTAAATTTTTCAGAATTTATTTGAGCGAGACCAATTGGTTAGAAGAACACCATCCAAGGGAGCTGGGTGGAAAACTTTTATAGAGAAGCAAGGTAACGAAGGAATGGGTCGGTGATAGCTTAAAATCTTGTTGGCTGTGTGTGATTGGTTGTCCTTAGGTTTTGATTTCATGATGGCCACAGAACAATTCGAAATCGAGCATTAATCATCCCTATTCCTTTTTTAAAAACTTTTTATTGATTGATTTTTTTTTCTTTTTGGAGAGAGAGATGTCTTGTGTCACTTGTTTCTACATTCATCGGTTGCCTTTTGTATGTGCCCTGGCCAGGGATCAAACCCACTACCTTGGAGTATTGGGACGATGCTCCAACCAGCGGAGTCACCCGGCCAGAGCAGTCATCCCTATTCTCCAAAGTCCTCTGAAACCCCCCACCAGGTGCCAGACGGGGTATCCCAGTCACTGGGGCAGGCTCTTCTCTCTCTCCTCTCCCATTTCTCCTCATTTTCTCCCTCACAAATTGCCCTTAGAAGCCTGAGTTGTTTTTACTTTACAAGTTGAGGTAGTAGGCTCAACTCGTCGCTAAATCTTTGTAACTCCAGACAAATCAGCTGTCTGGGCTAACGGACAGGACCAATTACTCTGCTGGCGGGGAGCCACTCAGAAGCCCTGAGATCTCCTCTGACATAGCCCACGTTCCTGAAAAGGCACTTTGGTACCACATCACGACTCTGGTTTCTCTTTTCAGTACAGTGTCTCCCAAGGTTGTGTGGCGAGGGCCACAAGAGAGGCAAGCCCCCTTGTAAATGAGTTTAAAGAAAGGCAATCTTTCTCTGAGGTTGTTGGAGAAGAATGCAAACGAGGACACTCTGATCGAGGTAGGCGTGGAGCTATTTCCTGCTCTGAGACAGAACTTCAGGGCTGTGTTTTCTGTGTGTGCAGAGGACGGACGTGGGCGCTGAGCCTTTCGTGGGCCTGTTTTCTTGTCTCCTTCTGCGCTGTGGCTGTGGGAATAGAACAGAAATAGAAAACACCAAAGAAGAATTAACAATGGACTCACATTCCTTCATACCCAGAGGATAAAACTTTATTTTCTTGAGCTAGACATGACCAGGACCGACAGTGACCCTGCTAGCTAATCATTGCCAGGAAGAAAGGCAAGGGCAGCAGATGTGGGCAGTTCTGAACCGTGAGTTATTTTGTCGGAGACGTTAAAGTAGGTTGTACAAAGCAACCCCCACGTGTTTGCTTAAAGCCAGGAACAGCTCTGCTTTAAATTAGGCATGTATCAGTGATATTTTTATCTTGGCCAAGGAGGAAGTCTAGCCAGGGCTAGAACGAATTGGCTATTAGCATACAGACTACAGGTTTTTGGCATTCCAGATACCCAATTAAAATGAAATAAAATGATTTTTGTTTTGGCTTCCCCACCTGTGGTTCCCTGATGAGCAACGGTTGAATGATCTTCTATTCAGGCCCATCCCAGCCAATGCCATAATGTTCTCCAGGACCAATGCCAGGGAGCCTGGAAGGTCTGAACTTCACATTAAAGAGAAGCCTCCATAACTTGGCTCTTGTATATAACACTGCAATGAACATACGGGTACCTATAATCTTTCGAATTAGAGTTTGGGTTTCTTCAGATACACACTGAGAAATGGAATCGCTGGGTCATACAGCAGCTCCATTTTTAATGTGTTGAGGAATCTCCACGCAGTTTGCCACAGTGGCTGCACCAGTCTGCATCCCCACCAGCAGTGAATCTTTTCTCCACATCCTTGCTCACCCTTGCTGTTTGTTGATTTTTTGATAATAGCCATTCTGACAGGTGTGAAGTGATAGCTCATTGTGGTTTGATTTGCATTTCTCTGATTATTAGTGACATTGAGCATCTTTTCATATGACTATTGGCCATTTGTATGTCCTTTGGGAAAGTATCTATTCAGGTCCTCTGTCCATTTTTTAACTGGATTGTGTGTCTTTTTGACGTTGAGGTGTATACAAGGTCTTAATAAATGGATGTTAACCCCTTATTGGATGAAATATCAGGAGGAACACTTTGTAAAGTATCTGAGTGTCTAACCACTATACCATACACCTGCAACTAATATAAAATAATACTGGATGTAAACTGTAATTGAAAAATAAAAAATAAATAGAAAGAAAAGCTTCAAATTCAGTTTAGATATTATGGCCAAATGAATTATACATAGTTATTGCTTTATGTGCTATTTCAAATGATTAATTTGCTAAGTGTATGCATTCAAATTATACCACAGTTTTGGAACTCTGGTCTTGCTCTTTCTTCATGTTAAATATACTACTGGAAGCTTAAAATTGTGGAAGTAGCCTGGATTTTCCTTGGCCTCTGGGAGGCGCTGTCCCACACCTGTCTTGATTATTTACATATATGTCCTAAATCTTCATTCCGCAACAATGGAGTATAAACTTGGGCTCAGGTCTCCTAATTATTGATCAGTAGATCATCTGAAAGAAAAATTGAGAGAAGATTTTTTGAAGAATATGCAGCCCCTCCAGTTTGATGATATCAGAGGTATACAGAATGGGCCCACTACACACTCAGTCCTCCATCTTTCTTGCTGGAATAGTTCTGGGCAAATAGCACGAATATACTTGGGTATGATGCCATCCAACTTGCCTGAGGGCCATCATCACACCCAGGTCTGTCCAACTCCCTCTGGCCGATGTCCAATAAAATCCCACCACAAACTGTGTCTATTAGGAATTGTGCAGACAAGTTTTGATCTGAGTACTAAGAAGGGTTGTATTGTACTTCTCCCAGACAATGAGTTTAATTTCATTTTATCACATTGTCAAATTGCTCAGCTGGCCAGGTTTGCAATATGTTACTTAGGCTGAGAAACAGAATAAACCTAAAGATAGGAGTAGAAACAAATGAAACAAATTAGAGGTAAAAGTTGATTCTTTGAAAAAAAAAAGAATAAAGTAACAAACTCTGTGCCAAGATCATTTATTTTTGCCTTCTTCATTTCTTTATCAGTATTAACAAAAAAAAAAAAAAGGAAAGACACTAAAAACGTGACAAGGATATTAAGAAACTTGTTGCCCACATATTTGAAAACCTAGCTAAAATGGACAATTACTGGAGTAATGTACTAACAAAATTGACTCAAGAAGAAACAGAAATAACCATAAAAGGGTTAAAACCGAAGTTGATCTTACCACAGGGAGAATTCTAGGGACCCACACTTTTATAGGTTTGTTTTAATCATGGAACAAAAACTTCTGGTTTTACTTAATACTATTCCAGAGTACAAGAAAGGAAACACCGCCCAACTTTGTATGAGAACTTGGAAACAGACCTGAAAAGAGAGTATGAAGGAGAAAAATTATAGCCAATCTCTTTAGTGATCACAGATGGAAAAATTCTAAATACAGTATTAGCCATGTGAGCCCTGGCCCGTGTGGCTCAGTTAGTAGGAGCATCGTCCTGTAAACCAAAAGGTTGCCAGTTCAGTCCTCAGTCAGGACACATGCCTGGGTTACAGTTTGGTCCCCAGTCAGAGGCAACTGTTTCTCTCTCACACTGATGTCCCTCCTCCTCTCCCCCTCCCTCACTTCCCCTCTCTCTAAAATCTATAAGCATGTCCTCGGGTGAGGATTAAAAATAAGAATAAACTTCTTTTTAAAGAAATCTTAGCCAGTTGAATACAATAACTTGTAGGAGTGACCGTGACATCGGTTTATCCCATGAGATCACTGTGATCCCTGCTCTCACCAACAAACACCCTGAACACCAGTTTGTTCAGCTGGGAAGTTTGTGCAAACAAGCAGCGGTCTTTTATCCCCCAGTGACCTCTTGTGGCTAAGGGACAACATTCATTGCTGGAGAGCCTGCCTCCAGAGATGCCTGACTTGTGTCCTGAGTGTTCATCCTGAGGCTACAGAAAATGGGCCCGAGGGGAAGCAGGAAATGGGACTTGGCTTTGCTCCGCTCACACAAATTACTTTTATTTTATTCTTCCTTGGAAGTCAGCATGGAAAAGGGCATCTTTCCAACACGTGTCATCTCTAAAACAAGCAGAGGAAGTATATAAGAAAGCCTGATTGGCCGTTTCTTGAACTTACCTTCCATGTCTATTTTTCCTTCCTTCCCTCCTTTCTCCCTTCCTTTGTCCCTTCTCTTCTTCCTTCCTTCATTCTTTCCTCTTCCCCCTCTTTCCCTCCTTCCTCTCTTTTCTTTGTTAATTTAGGCGAGGAGAGAATACTGTAACAAAACATCAATCCAACTGGAAGAATAATTAGCAGAGACAGAACAAGCCTGCTGGTATAAAAGTGCATACGGGGTGCTCACTGCAGTGCTGGTCTTAACGGAAAACTTTCGACAATATGCAAACATCCATTAGTAGGAGATGTTTCAAGTGACTGTATTACAGTCATACAACGGAACCCTATAAAGGCATTGAACTGTACGTATGTGCCATACACACAAAGGCACGGAGGCTTGGGGACGTGAATAAAGAAACCAAGTTATGTCACAACTTGTATGATATCCTGTTTTATAACATTGTTGCAAACATTGTTACATCATTTACTTTGTAACACTTTGTAACATTGTAACATTTGTGTTTCCATGAAAAGAGAAAGTCACCAAAATATTAATAAGGGTGGTTATATCTGAGTGGTAGTATTAGGTGTCTGGGGTTTTTTTTCAATTTTATTTACATTTTTTTTGTGTGTTGTAATGATTCCCAACTTAGGCAGCACATTAAAAACCTGAATGCTCAGCCCCCTCTAGAGCAATGAAGTCAGAACCACTGGGGTGATGTCCCAGCGATTCCAATAGCCAATCAAATTTGAGAAGCAGCGTTGCATTGTTTGACTCTTTCACAGTCAGTGATTGTTTTTACAAAACAGAAGGGGGAGCCAGATGTTGCCAATTTATGTGTAATGTGTATTTGTGTGCACACGTATACACACGCCATGGCAGACAATCAGACTGCGACACGCTGCAAAAGACCATGGAATCTGAAGTCAGAGAAACCTAGCTTAGATTCCTCATTCTGCTGCTTCCTCGCTATGTGACCTTGGACAACACACTTTGGCTGTTTGAAGGTCAGTTTTCTCAGCCAGTAGAGGCAGGCACCGATATCTGCCCCCAACAGACCTGTGAGAATTAAATGAAAAATTGCATATGAGGGGCCGTGTAAATGATGAAGGAAAAACTTTCTTACTGTTTAGAAAGAAAGAAGGAGAAATAACTGAACTTCGCAAGGTAAAATGCGGTCGTCTCAGGAAGGCTAACATTTTTTGTCTCTCACAGATGCTTTCGTTCCTCCAACAAACGCCCTTGCTGATGGCTGTCTGGGTTCCAGGTACTGCTAGTAAGTCTGGAGAAGACCTAACCATACTAACCATAGTCTTTGTACCTGCACAGCTGGGGGGGGGGGGGCGTGCAAAACTTTACCCTATTAGGTTCTCCTGCTGGGTGTGAGAATTAAATCGACATAAGACATTAACAGGAAAAACACAAAGGTTTTACATGTACATGGGAGGCCCCACAGGAAAGTGAAAACCCAAAGACCCACACATATACAGAGTTGGACAGAAGTAATAAATGGTGAAACACGATAAGACAAAGGGACTCGGGTTGGGACCGTTAACAGAAAAGTGACTGGGATGATAAGGGTCAGTTTAACAAGGTTTGTTTATGCGGATGACTCGAAGCCTCATCTTCTGCTCCGGAGATAAGAATTTTTCTTCCCTCCTGGTCTGGGGGGACATCTGTCACATGGGAGTTTCAGCTCCTGCTTTCAGGAATAAAAAGGAAGATCAGAGTGCCCTTTGTTCCATCTGCTGTTTTTTGGGTGCCTTTAATTCAAAATTAAAGTGGCATTCAGCGGGGGCGATATATTCTGGTTTCTTTCCGGATCACACGGGCAGGGGAGAGACGGGCTGTAACCAAGCCTAAAATGTGGTAAGTGCTGTGAGGGAGGTAGGCTGTGGCAGGGGTGTCCGACCTTTTGGCATCTCCGGGCCACACTGGAAAAAGAAGAGTTGTCTTGGGCCGCACATTAAATACACAAACACTAACAAAA
Organism: Micronycteris hirsuta; assembly: GCA_004026765.1. Classification (NCBI taxonomy): domain Eukaryota; kingdom Metazoa; phylum Chordata; class Mammalia; order Chiroptera; family Phyllostomidae; genus Micronycteris; species Micronycteris hirsuta. The sequence continues at coordinate 26,950 of PVJI01004519.1, read as the reverse complement.
ACTGATAAGAAAAAAAAAGGTTTTAAGTAAATTCACGATTTTGAGTTAGGCCGTCTTCATAGCCATCCCGGCCGCAGGTTGTACACCTCTCCGGGAGTAAGTGCCTCTCCAGTGCCTCTTCTTGAGAAGCAAAGTGAGGTCCCAGTTAAGCCAACCAGGAGCACAGAATGGGGAAGTGCAGATCACATGCTCTGTCCACTAGGGGGAGCTCAAGGCTTTTCCTCTGCTATCGGAACAGAATTAGGTAGTATTTCTGGGAAGGACACAGCTTAAATTGAACTGAGTTAAGATAAGTGCCCCGGTGCCTTTTCGTGTTGGGGATCTCCCATTTTAGATGTTTCTTATTGAATTACTTCTCTCTTTGCTACTGTGCATCTGGTAGTGTAGGGGGACTTTGGGTCCTCCTCTCAGATGAAAAATTTGCTTCCTCCATTTAGAAGATTAATCAAGAACCAGAGCAAAGTCCACCAGTCAGGAAGATACTTCATCTGGGCACAAGTCGTGTGGTCTAGCCCAACTCACAAGAAGAGATGAGATCAGGATTTCGGGATGATTTTTGCTGTAACTGCTCACTTGTATAGTACTCTGGGGCATGGCCTTTGAAAGGAGCTGGCAGGACGGTAGGGTTCAGAAATTTGGGACCCAGACATAAATACGTATCCAACTCACCACAAACATCACATATTTAAATCTTTTTATCTGGTTATTAATTTTTCATTATTATCGCATGACTACATGATTAGATTCGAGGTCCTCTCGAATCTTGCAAAAACTTGATTTAGGAATTTTTCTAAAATTTGTTACGGCAATCTGTATTGCAGCAACCTTTTATACGCAGATTTTTCTTTGGTTTTAGATTGATTCCCTTATCTTCACCTCATATATTTTTATGCTCTGTTAATGTTTCCATTTGCACATGCTTACATACGAAAGCCTAAGATTATCTCTGAGTGCTTCACATAGAAAGTTAAGATGGAGTCTCGAAGTTTGTGTAACATCCAAATGAAGGGAAATATGGACAATTTTTTCCCATTTAACTTGTATTTATTGTATAGAGTACAAGCAGAGAACACTTTTTGGATACCTTTCACAATTCAATATGGAGTCACTGCCAGTCATGACAGTGATGTCAATTGCTATGTTAAGACTGAGGTAATGGGGTGTAACAGAAACACCCTTCGAAGGAACCCAGGACACACCAAACCACAAATCCGGACACTTGGATAAGGACTCCATCCAGACACCCATTCAGAGTTGGTCCTCCACCCCTGGTGGGCTACAAGGACTCAGAGCTCCAACCACCGAATGCTCAAGCCTGGCTGTAGCATGGGTCACTTTTGCAGTTCTGCCCGACCTTCACTCCACCCACTGCCACCTGGCTTAAGGCTGACACCTGCCTTTCCATCTGCAGATGTCGCCAATCACTGGGACTTATTGCCAGAAGCTTGCTCTGCTCATCTGGGTGTAACCAGCCCCTCGTCTTGGGTGTAACCTGCATTTGACTCTGTTGGCTTATTGTGGAGGTCTGCCCCAGTTAACCTAGCATGTGGAGACACAAATGTGTGAGTCACTACTTTCAGGGATGCTCCCTTGCTCACGACATTCTTTTTTTATATATACAAAAGCTGTACATATTTAATGTCTACCACTTGATGAGTTTAGAGATAATTATATACCCATGAAACCATCACAATATATACCGAAAACATATTTGTCACCTCCCAAAGTTCCTCCCACTCTCTTTCATTATTATTACTTTTTGTGTGGGACCATAACATTTAACACAAGACATTAGCAAATTTTAAACTATACAATACAGCAGCAATTTTCAACCTTTTTCATCTCATGGCACGCATAAACTATTAAAATTTTGTGGCACAACAAAAAATTTTTTTTGCTGATCTGAAAAAATAAGTATAATTTCAATTAATTCACACCAGACAGCTATTGTTGTATTGGCTGTTGTCATTATTTTTTAGTTGACAATCTAAGGGAAAGAGGTCAGTGCCCCTGACTAAATAGTCAGGTATTGCATGTTTTAAAAATTCTTGCAGCTCACCCCTTGAAAATCACTGCAATGCAGTACTGTTAACTATAGGCTCTATGCTGTACAATGTATCTCTAGGACTCACTTATCTTATATAACTGAAATTTTGTGCAATTTGACTAATACCCTTCAGTGTGCCCACTTCCGCAAGCCCCTGGGAACCGCCACTCTACTCTAGTCTATGAGTCTAACTATGCTAGTTTCCTCCTATAAGTAGTATTATGTAGTGTCTGTGTTTAGCTTATTTCACTTAGCACAATGTGCTCTAGATTCATCTTTGTTGTCCAAAGTGGCAACATTTCCTTCTTTTTATTTTTTAAATGTATTTGATTATGCTATTACAGTTGTCCCATTTATTTCTCCCCTTTATTCTCCTCTTCCTAGTACCCCTCCCCCACCATCATTCCCCCACCTTAGTTCATGTCTGTGAGTCATACTGTGAGTCCTTTGGCTTCTCCATTTCCTATACTATCCTTAACCACCCCCTGTCTATTGTGTACCTACCAGTTATGCTTCTTATTCCCTGTACCTTTTCTGCCATTCTCTCCCCTCTCCCTCCCCACTGATAACCCTCCATGTGATCTCTATTTCTGTTCCTGTTCTAGTTGTTTGCTTAGCTCATTTTTGTTTTTGTTTTTTATAGGTTTGGTTGTTGATAGTTGTGAGTTTGTTGTCATTTTACTGTTCATACTTTTGATCTTCTTTTTCTTAGATAAGTCCCTTTAACATTTCATATAAGAAGGGCTTGGTGATGATGAGCTCCTTTAACTTGACCTTATATAGGAGCATTTTATCTGCCCTTCCATTCTAAATGATAACTTTGCTGGATAGAGTAATCTTGGATGTAGGCCCTTGCCTTTTGTGACTTTGAATACTTCTTTCCAGCCCCTTCTTGCCTGCAAGTTTTCTTTTGAGGAATCAGCTGATAGTCTTATGGGAACTCTTTTGTAGGTAACTGTCTCATTTTCTCTTGCTGCTTTTAAGATTCTCTCCTTATCTTTAATCTTGGGTAATGCAATTATGATGTGCCTTGGTGTGTGCTTCTTTGGGTCCAACTTCTTTGGGACTCTCTGAGCTTCCTGAACTTCCTGGAAGTCTATTTCCTTTGCCAGGTTGGGGAAGTTCTCCTTCATTATGTTTTCAAATAAGTTTTCCATTTCTTGCTGTTCTTCTTCTCCTCCTTCTGGCACCCCTATGATTTGGACGTTGGAACGTTTAATATTATCCTAGAGGTTCCTAAGCCTCTCCTCATTTTTTTGAATTCTCAATTCTTCATTCTGTTCTGGTTGAATGTTTATTTCTTCTTTCTGCTCCAAACTGTTGATTTGAGTCCTGGTTTCCTTCCCTTCACTGTTGGTTCACTGTATACTTTCCTTTATTTCACTTTTAATAGCCTTCACTTTTTCTCTATTTTGCATCCATACTCAACCAATTCTGTGAGCATCCTGATTACCAGTGTTTTGAACTGTGCATCTGATAGGTTGGCTATCTCTTCATCATTTAGTTGTATTTTTTCTGGAACTTTGATCTGTTCTTTCATTTGGGCCATTTTTTGTTGCTGTTTCAGCGTGCCTGTTATGTAGTAAGGTGCGGAACCTTAGGTATTCACCAGGGTGGGACAACACAGGTTGCTGTATGTGGGGGGGGGGGGCGTCTGAGAGGGAACAATGGCACTTGCTCTGTTTTCAGTCACTTCCTCCTTTTTGCACAAGCAAATTTGGCCCTTCTGTGCTGATTCCCAGTGGGTGGGCTTGTGTACATTCTAGGACCCTATGGGTCTCTTCAACGAACTCTCCTGTGAGGCTGGGAGTTTCTCCTGCTGCCGCCTCAGCCCCCACAGGTGTTTTCAGTCAGAGGTTTGAGGCTTTATTTCCCTGTGCTGCTGGGACCCTGGGCTGTGTGGTCTGTCTCACTCCTCAGTTGTTCCTCTCAGTTTATCCACATGCAAATATGGGACTGTCCGGTCCACCAGCCACCACCTCACCTGTCCCAGTCCTCCAGCCGCCACCTTGCCGTGAGTCCTCTCCACCTGGCTGCCCATCCCCATCCCTCCTACCGGTCTGGATGAATGTTTCTTTAACTCCTTGATTGTTGGATTTCCATACCGGTTGATTTTCTGGCAGTTCTAGTTATTTTTTGTTTTTAAATTTGTTGTTGTCTTTGTTTTGGTTGTTCAAGGAGGCAAAGTATGTCTGCCATGACTCCATCGTGGCCGGAAGTCCAACTTCCTTCTTTTTAAAGGCTGACTAACATTCCATTGTATAAATACACCATGCTTTCTTTATTCATCTATTGATGGACATTTAGATTGTTTCCATGTCTTGGCTATTGTGAATAATGTGGTAGTGAATATGGGAGTGCAGATATTTCTTTGAGGTTCTGATTTCAATTCCTGTGGAATTTGCTGAATCATATGGCAATTCTATTTTTAATTCTCTAAGGAAACTCCAAATGTTTTCCATAGTAGCTGTACCAACAGTGCAGAAGTGTTCCCTTTTCTCTGCATCTTCACCAGCATTTATCCTTGTCTTTTTTTTAAATAACTATTTAACAGGTATGAGGTGATAGATCTTTGTGGTTTTCATTTGCATTTACCTGGTGATTAGCGATGTTGAGCACTTTTTCATGTACCGGTTTAACATTTGTATGTCTTCTTCAGAAAATCATTTATTCATATCCTCTGCAGATTTTAAAAACTGGATTTTTTTTTTTTTGCTTTTGAATTATATGAGTTCCTTATATGTTTTTAGACATTAACCTCTTAACAGGCATATGGCTTACTGACACATGATGATGGATCAGTTGCCAACTGACGGTTATGGTTTAAGTACCAAGGCCTCCCATCTACCTATGAGTTTTGAAATCGCTTTGTTTTTCACTTAAAATATTTAATTGCATGATTTGTCTGCGCTCAATTTATTTCCCTTCTGAAATCTCAGCCTTGTGTTTTCCTTGTTATTTGTCAGAACTCACTGAGTTGTTTTGAACAGAACTGTTTTCCCTCCTTTAAGAGGCTGTTACTGCACAAGAACGCTGCTATGTTTTTCGCAATAAACTTGCGAACCAAGAAAATAATAGGTAGAAATCATAATCTTCCCTTGTTAACTAGCTATTCCCCTTCCCAGTTTGAGTTTTATTATCTGTACTTCCTTGAAACTGGCAACAAGAACCTCACTGTTTCCATGATGCTTCATGTTCGGTTGCTCAGCTGTCCTGCTGTATCAGAAGGAAAATGGCATCTCATGGGCCTCTAGGAAGCTAGCGAGCCAAGCCTCCCACAGCCCTTTGACGCTCCAAACAACTCATCTGCAGCTGTGTCTTTTCAAAAGGCTCTTATGACCTAATCGTATGACTATATGGTTCAATAAACCTAATCTAAATAACGTAAACATCTATATGTCGCTTCAATTTCTAAATATCATAGAAAGTGACGAAAACAGGAAAAATATTTAAAATCTTGATGGCTTCCCCAGAGATAGGGCAGTCACTGTTCACATTTTGCCTGTTCACCTACATTTTCTGCCTGGCTAACCAAGGCCCTCAGCTTGTTTGGTGGGGGAGGTGAGCAGACAGACCCTGAGGTCTAGGAAGATAGGCCCCCACCCAAGCCACAGTGAATGAATTGTGATAGGGCTTATCCCATTTCCCTGCGCCTGAGATTAAAAATCCCTCAGGAGACAAAAAGGAGAAGTCAGCAGGGAGACTTCCTGAAATAGTTCTTCCTGGAAAAAAAAAAAAAACTTAACTAGGAAAAAGCTTTCTACCTCATTCCTTCCTTCCTGCTTTGAACACAGCTCTGGAAGGACTTGTATTTGCAGCTGCAGTTACCACGAGGTGGCGGAAGATGGCAGAAGAGAAGGACAGAACAGACAGGGACTGAGTCCTCGATCACATCCTTGGAACTCCCTTCACCAGGCTTTCTGTTAGAACATTAAACACCATTATTGCTTGACGCCTCGGGAGACTGGACACTGTTATTCGCAGCTGGTTGTCCCCGCGGGCTACAACTGCTACAACCATCTCCTGCACTGAAACTAACGTGCAAAATTTACAATGTACTTTCCTGATCTATGAGAATGTTAAAAGGCACTCCAAATCTCTCTCCTAGAGAAACAGACTGATAGCATCATTTTTTTCTTTTCATTCGAGCTGTCCCACCTTGGCAAGCAAAAGAATTTTCATATATAAACCAAACTATCCCATTTTCTTATTGGCAAGCAGTTAGAAACTATTAGCTCATGAACACTTTCTAATTAGTTCAACATTACATTCGCTAAAAACTCAGGCCTTTCTTTTATTGTTGGGCTGGTCAGCTTCGTTCATTCATACAGGGGAATCCTTGGAGGTTAGGACTAGAGTAGTTGGAGCGTTATGAACAGTGCTTGTTAAGTACAAAATATCTCACTGTTATGGAGCAGCAGCTTGCCCCACTCGCCTTGGAGCCAGACTGAGGGCTTTGGCCAACACTGTTTCCATATGGATTGGTTAAAAACTACTGATTTTTAAAACATAAGGATGAGGTTCTTCACTTGGGGATCCACGTGGAAACGCTGATGAGACTCGGCAGAATACCGTGGCCCTCAGTTAAGAATTTTTCAGAGTTCAAAGAAGGGTGCTCCCTCCCAACCTGTGACAGGTGAACCACAGGCACGCTGTGAGAAAGACAGGAGCTCCCTGGCACAGGTCCTGACTTGCAGCCAGTCATGAAGCCGATGAGCCGTGGTAAGAACCAGAGTTGACACAAGACACCGGAAGGCAGCAAGACTCAGGAAGGACAATGAACTAGCAGAAGAGCCTTAGCGAATGAGCCTCACCTTGAAGGAGGAAGGACAAGGGTGAGCCTCACAGTCTCTCCATTTGAGGACCAGCAGGCTTTTGTCAGCAGATGGGACGGATGGACAAAAAGTACTTTGTGTTTGGCTTTTCTTGATTCTTTTTTGAGAAAGATATGGCAGGTGGCTGTCAATAAGCTGTGTCATCCTTGGGCAAGCAAAGTTCTCGGGAGGTCATTTTTTTTCCAAATAAATGTTTTAAATTCAGTTTCAGAAAAAGACGTCACATCTTTTTTCCTAATCTAGATCAGAGAACATGACATTGAGAGGCTTGCTTTTCCGGAAATGCAAGAAAAGAAATAACCATTAATAAGTTCAAAGACAATTTTCTGGATCTTCCTCTTGCATTAAAAGCTATCCCTTCTCCCCAAAGCACCTGCTCCAAGAGCCCACTTACTCTCTTTATCTCCCTCCAGCTGGGACAGGCTAATTCTTCTCCCATCCCCACCTACTTCTGTAAATAAATGTGTCAATCACTCCCCTTGTTAGCTGGAGGCTTCTTTGGGGAGCCACACTGTCCTCAGCAAGAGGTTGCAGAGGAGTTGAGAAAGTTGGGGCAGCTTAGAGTTCTGGTACTTTGGGGTAACTTATAGATGACACCTTGTGACCCTGCCACCCCAAGGCTTACCTCACTGTCCTAACTCCTCCCCCAAACACCAAGGTCCTAGAAGGAAGTGCTGAGGAAAGAAATTGCAAACCTAAAGAAAGGTTTAAAGAGTTTATTCTGAGCCAAGGGCTGGGGTGCTAGTCCCAGAAGCAAAATCTGAAAGGACTGAGTTAATGCTCCAGAAAACAGCAGTTTTGCCATTGATTTTATACATTAGAATCAGAGAAGACATAAGAAAGGTTACATGAAATCCATTGGTGGTAGATTCAGAAGGGGAGAAAGCTTTAGGATTTGGATAAAAAATAAAAGAGATACATACTTTTTACATTGGTGGGTGCAGGACAGTTAACATTTCACATACAGAGTTTACAAAGGTATGTGGGTAAAAGATAATAATGAGGAATGTTGGAGTTGTCTCACCCTGTTCCAGGGTCTGGAGAAGAGATCACTGTGACATTTTAAATATGTCGTTCTAGATGTACAAAAGCAATAGGCAGAGCTTGTCACGGTAGAGATTCATTTATCATATAGGCCTTAGGAAGTGACTTCCCTCCATAACTTGCTCAGCTGGGATTTTTTTTTTAATTGTATATTTATTCTTTTTTTTGTTTGTTTTCAGGTTTTATTTATTTTTAGAGAGAGGAAAAGGGAGGGAGAAAGAGAGGGAGAAACAGCAACATATGGTTGCCTCTCACACGCCCCCTACTGGGGACCTGGCTTGCAACACAGGCGTGTGCCCTGACTGGGAATCGAACCAGGACCATCTGGTTCCCAACCCGTGCTCAATCCACTGAGCTACACCAGCCAGGGCTTTTTTTTTATTTTTATTTTTTTTTTATTTTTATTTTTATGATCAAAACATCCATGTGGTTACTTTTAGTTATTGAAGGCTGTCAGGCTTGTCAAGGCAGCCCTTTTCTTTACAGAAGAAAGCACGTCTTGCGTTAGCTCACCCTGGCATCTCCCACTCTTAGCACAGCTCATCACCAGCAGGCACTCAGTGAATGTAAATTGGTACGTGGGACATGATGCCTGGTGCCTTTTGTAGATCAAAAAGTGTTTGTCTAGAGGATTCCTGACGTGCAATTGTGAATTTCAAGGTCTTCCTTAGGGAGAGAATTACTGTTTAAGTGTGACAATAAGGGGTTAATTTGGCTGAAACACTTTTCTTTCTCTGATGTTAACTGGTAAAGTGGCAGATAATGTGATTCTAATCTCTTCAAAGCTTTTTGTTCAAATATGGAAGTGTGTTTCTGCCTACTAGGGCATTTTAGTTAATAGCTCTATTAGATTTTTTTTAAAAGCTTGAGTCCCCTGAATATTGCTAATATGATTTAGGCATTTATTAAGATAGGGATAAACCACTAAATTTAGATGTACGTATGATTTGTTTGATGTAGTTCCTTGCAGAAAAACAAATTATGATTTTCAATATGACAGACACGATTTTTTTAAATAACTTTTAAAATTTTATTTTTTCTAAAGATTTTATTTATTTTTAGAGAGAGGGGAAGGGAGGGAGGGAGGGAGGGAGAGAAACATCAATGTGTGGTTGCCTCTCACACGCCCCCTACTGGGGACCTGGCCTGCAACCCAGGCATGTGCCCTGACTGGGAAATGAACTGGCAACCCTTTGCTTCGCAGTCTGGTACTCAACCCACTGAGCCACACCAGCCAGGTCTTTTGAAATTCAGATGCTTGTTTTATTTTGTACTTGTACAAATGAGGAAGACTACCTCATGTATACATTCCAAGAAGATGAAACCCTGCCTTCTCCATCATAAACCTCATTGGAGGTGGAGCTAGACAAAAGCCAAGCTTCTTTTGCTGAACCCCAGCTGACACCAGATTCTGGATGTGTCGGAGCTGAAAAGAGTTGAGAAGGACAAGAGAAACTGCCCAAACACATTGCAAGAGGGAAATCTACACAGACTTATTGACTTGTGTTTTAAAAGTATGGGCTGCTGAATACAAGTAACAGGTCCCAGGTCCCAGCAATGCCAAGACTTACATTGTTTTCCAGATAAAAACAAACTGGGGTGGGGCACATTCTTTGTCTAATGTGTTACCAGCACAGGCAGCGCATGCGTTTTGCAGACTCCACTTGTTCACATTTAAACAAAGCTACACTAATAAAAATCAGACACCAAACGTCATATAACAGAAAAACGATCCTTAAAGTTTCCTGGCCTGTCCAGCCAGTTTCTGTGAATGTTTACCTCTTATTCATTTTTTTAAAAGATTTTATTTATTTTTAGAGGGAAAGGGAGAGAGAAAAATTGAAGTGAGAAAGAAACATCCATCAGTTGCTTCTCGCATGTACCCTGACTAGGGACCTGGCCCGCAACCCAGGCACGTGCCCTGACAGGGAATCTAACCAACCACCTGTTGCTTTGTGGGGGATGATGCTCAACCGGGCCAAAGCGGTAGTCAAGGCACCTCTTTGATTTGTTAAATCATACAATGTTTTGCCAAAGGCCACCACTAGCACTCAGAACTACATGGTCAGGTTTAAACTTTCACCCATGTAACTTGAGAAGAATTCATGGGTACAGTGTGGTGATCATTCCTTCACTCTCCAGCCCCTTGACCCAGTGCTAGAATAGGCTGCGGTGCCAACCGTGGGTGGTGGTCTGGTTCAGATGATTCCCAGGAAGATGCAGCTGTTGCAGCTGAAGGAGAAAACCCAGCCTTCTTTTGAGAGTAACACACAGGGCCCACCCTCCCCCCACACCCACCCACTGAACACAAAACTATAACCACCATCAAGGAAAAAGTAGCCATGTGGTGATGTAGGAAGTTCCTTTTTGCACTTGCCATTCAATCTGGAATGCATGCAGAAAACTTCTTTTACAGGGTCAAATTGCACATCAGAACCAACCCTGTTCCTCCCCTTCTTTCTTCCCTAGTCCCATTTCTTTCTCCAGTATTCCTTTTGGTGGGCAGTTCTGTTAGATAGGACAAGGGTCTCAATGGCTTGCGGTTCTAAATGTTATTTCTTGCAAAATGTTAAAACACAGCACAGAATCTCACAGATGCAGTAAACAGGATGAGCTCATAGGAATTCAACAAATAAAAGTAACCAATTGCAGAAGAAATCAACATGAAATTGACCAAACAGTGTACATAAACACTGGCTAAGGCTCCCTGGGGGGAGGTTGAGCTTGGGATATGAATCTCATCTCCTTCACTTGCTGCAATAAAACCACTTTGCCACAATAAAGTCTTATTTTTTAAAACTATTTTATTGTTGTTCAATTACAGTTGTCTGCATTTCCCCACCACCGCTCCCCCCAACCCAAGCCAAACCCTGTGAAGTCTTTCTTGAATAGAGCACCCCATGTGCTGAAACACTTAAGCTGGCTAACAGTCCCACTGTAAATCTCTTTCCTTTCTTATCATTTCCTACTATGTGTCGGTATTGCTCTAGGATCTGGGGATAAATGACATAAAACACAGAAGACCCCTGATATTGTAGACCTTCTATTCTGTGGCAGGAGACGGAGGTGAAAAAACCCAAGATAAAAAATAAAGGAATTGCAGGTAATGAAAAGAGCTTTGAAGGGACTCAAACTGGGTGACGTGATAAATGGGACTGGGCGTGGAAAGGGGAAGACTGCTTCAGATCAACGGAGAGTCTTTGGTGGGGGCAGTTTAAATCTGAGTTCAGGGAGAGGCCTGGTGGTAAGAACCTATGAAGCCAGTGCAAGGGCTGAAAGCAAGCGGGTGTGTTTAGAGCCTGGGGAGTGATGATGGGAGTGATAAGACACGGAGCCCGAGAGTTTGCAGCGGCCAGGTCACAACTGGTCTGGGCGGCAATGCAGGGGGTTGAAGGTCACAACTGGTCTGGGCGGCAATGCAGGGGGTTGAGTTTTATTCTAAGTGCAGTGCGAAGCCAGGTCCTAGCAAGGTAATGAATGATTTATCCACAACACCGACTATCCATTGTTTTGTTCCTTGGCATTTTCCACAGACTGGTCCTATAAGGATTTCATGACAGCCGGACACACATAAAAGATTTATTATATAAGGGAGTTTGGGACAGACACGAACAGGTGACAGATGTGAGACTTTCTGCTTCACTCTAATCAATGTCCTCCTCTCCCGTCTCTCTGACATAGCAATGCTACCTCATTCCCACATCCTTATGCTTCCTTTTCCTTGTTTATTTTGGATACAGTCATCATTTGCCTTTGGATTTTCATCTTGTTCTTCCCTCCAAATGGTGAACATAGGTGCTTTTTAAAAAAATCAGTTCATTTATCCACGTTTCTGTGTAGGTGATCAGGGGAAGGGCCAAGATAACGTGTCCCATTGTAAACCAAAAGTGTCCCTTCGGCACAGAACTCCCGTTATGAACCCTGCAAGTGCTGCGGTGGCCTGCTGGCTGCCGCTCTAACACAACGCGAAGTGCTTTTTCTGGCCATTAGCACTATTTGATTTCCAACTGCCCTTGACACAGGCTCAAAGGTTTTCCAAAATCCAACCTGAAAGAAACAATGCCAGTGAATGCACTTTTCTCAGCAAATTCATTGTGGTAGGGACCAAAATACCCAAATTGTTCATGTAACTTAAAATTACCCAATTTTACAGCATGTGTTACTGCAACTCACAATGAATCTTAGTGTATCTAAAAATCCCACAGTGATCCACTCCAATTAGGACGCCTCTCCACCCAAATGGTTACCAACTGAATAAGTTCTCCCCAATGAGAAGTGTATCCAAGGGAAGTAAAATTAATCCTATCATTTTATAAATCCTACTTGTATTCTCCAGTTACACGGTAGTATTCTCACCACTTTTTCTTTAAACAAACACAATAATAAAAACGGATGCACAATTCAAATGCTTCCATTTAAGAAATTCAGTTATCAATGTTTACGTGAACAGCCCATACTTTTGAATGGTACTTTGGGACTCCACACAGTGGGGTGTATGTGTGTATGTGTGTGTGTGTGATACTATTTGCCATATCCAAAAATCCGTCCCCCAGAAATGAATAAAAGAGAATAACAAAAGTCTTCTCGGGATACCTCAGTGGAACGGGTACTTTTATTTTAAGTGATATGTCTATGCAAATACAATCAGTCACAAATGAGACCTCCTGAGGCCTTACGATAATTTAAACTCCGAAAGATGAGCAGGACTGTTAGAAAGCTTCACCCACCTGGTAACTTGTGTCCCTTGCTTAGGATTAAACAAGACACTTCAGCTTTGGCGTGAAGCTGTCAGCTGTCCTAATCAAGGACAATATATAAAAATTGGACTCTAGGAAGGAAGGACAAAAGGGAGGAAAATCTTGAGGTGGGTAGAGATAAAACGGCAGCACAGAGCTACAGAAAATGTCCAAGGACGGCACACTCTAGTTAAGATCAATGGGAGAACAGGTAGGTCTTAGTTCGTAGGTAGAAAAATCAGACAAGACCAAGATGGCCCAGGCCACCCAGGATGAAGGAGTCGGGAGGGGAACTGCATGCAGTAGACACCTGAATCAGAAAGAGCAGAATGTAAACCAGCAATGGCTCCCTGTCTTGAGGCTAACTAGCTTAAATGTGGCTCCCCTCTCATGGGACCACAAAAAAAAGTTCATGAGAAGATCCAATCATTAACGCAACAAATTCTAATAAGGTCTAGGTTGAGGGTGGTCCTTTTCTCTGACATGGGAGTGGACCAGTTGCTGGGCGAGGAGGAACGAAGGTGTGGAATCTGAACATCTTAGGAAGTCACCTACGAGCTCCGATCACTTTGGGCATTCCTGGGGAGATGCCTAATAGGTCACAACAACAACACAACACATACTGAGACCTGTTTGCTCCCCAAGACCCACACAACAAGGAATTTCTCATACCTTAGTCTACAGAAACATTATTCAGTTCAGGTTACAATTGATTTTACAGGAGAATTTGACTACATAGATATTTATAAAATGAATGCGGTTAAGAAAAAAGCTGAAAGTCGGAAGAGCTGTTTTGGTCCTGTTCAGCTATGCGAACCTGGAGAAGCTGTCCAACGCCTCTGGGTCTCAGCTTGTTCATCTGTAAAGTGGGGTGCTAAAGCCCTCCCCTCCCCCAAGTCCTGGATACTCCCTCTATGTTCTCGAGTGGATCCCCAAATAGAAGCTCATTGTGGAAATGTAAAAGCAAAGGGAAGATGTGGCTCTGCAATGAAACAAACAAATGCTTGAACTCTTAATTCAATCATCTGTCCTCATGAAGGGACTTGTCCACTGGTTTGGCAAGTGTCGGCAAAGGCCAGTTATTTGTACCATTCAAGAGAAGTAATTTCTAGATGATAGTCTTGGAATAAGCTCAAAAGAACTCTCAGATCACTTCCAGTTTGAATAAGAAGTCATTTGGGCTTGGTGGGGGCTGCGTACCCTGCAGAAGTCACACAGACAAGTCAGCGTTTATTGTAGTGGTTGGTCTGGAACGGCTGCTTCATGGGCGTCAGCCGTGTTCTATCTCATACTCTCAACCAGCAGTCTTGGCAACCAACCTTTTTGGCACCAGGGACCTGTTGGAAGACAATTTTTCCATGGACCAGGAGAGGGGTGGGGACAGGAGGCGGAGCTCAGGCAGTAATGTAAGCAAGGCTTCCGCTTGCTCGCTGGTGCTCACCTCCTGCTCTGTGGCTTGGTTCCTAACAACCTGTGGACCACTACTGGTTCATGGCCCGGGGCTGCTGGGGACCCCTGCTCTGAACAATATCATTGACTTTTATATACTTATTACAGGAGAGAAAAGAACCAAAATTTGCCAAGTGCCCTCTCTGGGCTAGGCACTTAATTATTAGGTGTTTTACATACATTCTCTCATCTAAACCACAAGTCAGCTTTAAAGGGTAGGTCCCACTGTCCCCATTTTACAGGTGAAGAAACTGAGACTCAGAGTGGTTATGACTTGCCCAAGCTCACACCACTAGGACATGAGAAATCTGAAATAAAAACTCAGGTCTTCTGACTTCACAGCCCATGCTTTTCCTTCTATAACACCATGCTACCTGGAAGAAAAAAAAATGAGGGTGAATGGTTAGCCAGCAAGTTAGGAAAAGGGATATACAGTGAGTAAAGAGCTCACCCATTCTATATAGCATTCTGCAATGTCCACTTTTCAAATAATCAGAACATGACCAAAATCTTCAATATTAAATCACTAATAAACATAAGCAAGCTGACTTTGACGATCCATAAGGTGCTTTCAAATTTTGCTGTGCCTTCAAGTTCTCACGAACAATACTGATCATCGGTGCACTACAATACAGGAAAGAGAAAGGCAGGTGACAGAAGTGAGATCACCTGCCTCCAAGCTGCCAGGCGCTGCACGGTTCTTACTGGCTTTCATTTATACCAGCTCAAGGAAACAGGTGGACATGATCGACGTGGTCCTGCCTGGTTAGACATATATTCGAAACACATCCATTCTCATGCCCAATGAAAAGAAACCCATTCCAAAGGATCTAACCTTTCACCAATTCTGCCCTTAAAATCCTTAAACAGTCGAATCACAATATCTTCGGCAGTCACAATCTCCATCACGAAGCAGAGCTAAATGCAACTGGAGAATATAACTGGCATCTAAATGCCCCGTCGTTGGGGGATCAGACTGCCCAAGACAGTGTGTCTGTGCGGAGGGACGGGGGTCCGGGTCTGTGGCCAACTGGTGTTCGTGCCAAGGTTCTTGACTGGTCTGTTCCTCTGCTGTCTTAGTGTCTATATCCCCGGCAGTGTTAAACAACGAATCATCTGCAAGCAAACAGGTCAAAATATAGAGCTCATTATTTGAACCTCTAAGAAGCAGCCAATTTCAGAGAGGCAGTTCATGGCCCGCTAGAGCAGACTGGGGTGAAAGTTGTACCGAAGGCTGGAGAAGAGCCCGATGTGTTTTACGAGGTTGGGTTCCACCACATAGGCTCGCTCCCCCTTGGCCCTCAGCAGTGAGTACAGTGCCATGTCCTTGCCAAAGCCCTGGTGGCAATACACCTGGGACAGGTAGGTGAGGGTCCGGCGGGCTGCTGGAGCGGGAAAGAGCATAGCCGGGGTGCAACACTGAGAAGCCGGGACCACGCTGTACAGGGAAGGGCTCAGCCGCCGCAGTTCCAGGAAATAGTGCCGGCCCACCAGCTCCACCAGGCCCATGCTGTACAGGGAGAAGAACAGCATGACAGGCCAGCTAAACCCTGGACGGCTGGCAAACCGCATGTATATCCAGGTTAGTAAGGGCCCCAGCAACATGCCCACACCAACCCACTCCAGGATCCGCATGGGCTCCGGGTTGATATAGTGCTGGAGCCTCTCAGGATGATAGAGCTTTAGATAAAGGGCATCTCTGAGGTGCGGCTCCGAGAGGCGAGCCCGCAGAAGGTGCTCCAAGACTGGGAAGATCTGCTCTTCTGGAATGGCGTCATCTTCCACCATTAGGACATAATCTGGGTTGTAGGTCTGCAGGGACGACTCCAGGCAATAGACATAGTCCTGCTTCTCTTTCTCAAACGAGTTGGTGGAAGGGTCGTCGCCGTAATCGTCCTCAGTGCCCTCGTAGCGGTTGGCCACGGGGACATACTTGGACAGCAGCTTGGCATCGAGATGGCTCACACTGCGCTCCACATTGCACAGGAAGAGCTGGTGCCCCTCGCACTGGGGGCCGCACTGTTGGAGAAGCCGGTGGAACTGGGACACCACCTGCAAGACGTAGTGGAAGCCAGGCTGCCTGTCCACCGTGACAATGGTGATGACCAGCCAGGGCCGAGGGGTGGCCTGCCAGACAATGGGCACTGAGCCGTTGGCGGAAGGCAGCTCCTCAAAGTAGTGAAGGGCAGCTTCCCCCTCCTTCAAGCTTTGTTGCAGGAACTCTTGGCTCATTTGGTTCAGATGCCAGTGGCGAAGGTAGAAGTAAGAGTGCAGAAGCCGGTGACAGGCCAGGGGGGCCAGCAGGCCAAACGTCACCACCGTGAGGACGAAGAGCTGGACAGCAGTGCTGCTCCATGAGAGCCGCCGGAGCCTGCGGAGCAGCATGGCAGCTGGAGAGGCTGACGTGCTCATGAGGCCGACTTCCGGTCAGGTCTGGTCCCAGGAACAAACCATCCTGCACCGCAGGCCCAAGTCAGTGCAAGTCAAACCTAGAGAAAGAGAAGGCAGAGAACGGTAAAGGGCTTTTCAAAATCCAGGGACAGAACTCAGCACAGAGCAAACCAGAAATTCCAGTTCTAGGCTGGGTCGCTCCTAGAGACTTAAGTATTTTCTCCAGTCCACCATCCTTTGGTTGCATCCGTTAATGAGGTCTGGGATTCTTTTCTCTTTTCTGTGAGTAATGAAACCTTGGTACACCCAACCAAGTCTCAATACCTACAGATGCTTTGTTAGACTTACAAGGTGCCAGTAAATCACCAGGCACGTAAGCTCATTAAGTCGATGCAGCAGCTACTGACACGGGTTGTTAAAACAGATGCAAAAAAGCAAGACTTGACACACAAAAAATAAGTTCCAACGTAAACGCATCATAAATAATTGTTGATGTAACTTCTGAAAACTCTGTCTTTTCTGCACACCCCAAACCCTCCAAAAAGGACTCTTTATGGTTCCTTGAAATGTTTTTTGTCAAGACCTTCCATTTTTATTTCTCTAATCTCATGCCACTATACTTAAAATTGCATGTTAATTTAATCCTGATTATTCTCCCATTTCATTTTTTACTACCCTGGAAACCAGCGAGAGAAAGTCTCCCCTGTGCAAGAGAACTCGAGAGCCTCAGACTTTTGGAGACAAGTAAATGTCGGAGGTGGACAGAGACGGAGATGGAAGAGACAGTTGCCCCTGGCCCGCTCCAGAAAGAAATGCTGAGTGAGCCAATGACTCAGCATGCAGGCCCGAGGTCAGGCACACACTGGTCTGGATCCCAGCTCGGCCACTCACTCGGTGGAAAGCACTTCATTCCCCACATCTTGGACTCCTAACCTCTGAAGTGGAGACAATAATAATACTGATCCCATAGGGTGACTGTGAAGATTCAATGTTTTACAGAACAAAATAAGGAATAGTAAAAATGCCCTTAAAATACACTATGTGTAAAAACTCAAGTAATATCTTAAGACTAAGCAGGCCTAATGATCTAAGGGAAAACAGATTCACACCAAAATCATCATCATCATCATCATCATCCCAGCATTCAAAGGACAAAACCAGTAGGACACCAGTAAGGTCAACGCAAAACTAAAAGGTATCTACAGAACAGAAGGAGAACCTCTTACTTCAGAAGCATTTAGTTTGCACACATTTGGAGAAAACAGCCTAGCCTGTGAATTCCCTTGAAGGAAGGGCCATCCAGGTACCACACAAGGTCACTGTGGTGCAATCTCTAGTGGGCTCATATCTATATTCTCTCCTTCTTGGGCACATAGAAAAACCCTATTTCCTAACCCATCTCCCAGGTGAGGTCCTGTGACGAGGGCTTGCTGATAAAACGCGAGCAAAGCAATGGGTGTGACTTCTGAGCCCAGGTGATTGAGAGCCAGTAGTCCTCTCGACCTTTCATTCTGTATCTACGAGCTGAACCAACAGCCTTGGTGGATCTAGAGGAGGGTGGAGCCACCGGATGGTAGCAGCTGGTGTCCTTGAACAACCGCAAGGAACAGAGGCCCCTCCTACTGCTCATCTGCAGAGCCCTCCCAACCCAGAATGGACGGTGTTGGGAATTATACATAAACCTCTGTGTCTAGCAACGGATGATTTCTGGACTTGTTCCTTACCGCAGTTAGCTCCCCTGCCCACGAGAGTTGTGTGGAACACCAGACCTCTCTACAGCATGGCAGGTCCTCAGATGGCGTTATTCTGACACTGATGAGATGCTTTAGGAACCTAACTTTTGTTTACATCAATTAATGTAAAGCTAGTTTCGTTATACATTGTTTCTCTTAAAGTTGAAAAACCTATGAACGATGTTAAGTAAGGACTTACTGTATGATGACATAGTAAATTAAGGCAGCAGAGAGACAAGTCTTGTTTCAGCAATAGAAGCAGGCTATAGGGTGGGACCCCAGAGACGAGAGAGATGAGCCCAGTAGTAGTAAGAGCTCGGAATAAACTGGAGAGAGAGATGAGCAGGGAGAGGTTGCAGCAGCACACAACGCCAGCTTGCTGGTTTGTGACTTCTGGAGTACTGCAGACTGGTGCCTTCTCTCTGGCATCTATTTGCTCAGGGCAGCGGAGTTAATAAATCACATGGTAGTGAGGCAGGATAGTAAGAAGCTAAGCAAATCCCTGGGCAAGTGGAATGGTGAAATTGAGACAAGATGATTAAACAAGGCCGAACAATTTGAACAACTTATAGCCAGCCAGATGGTGAAATCTCAACACCTTATCTTCCCTTACACTCATTTTAATGCATCAGCATATTAAAAACACACCTAGAAAGCTAATAAATATTCTACTGAAACTCTACGCTAAGATTCTTGCCTGCAGAAGAAAAATAAAAACGTTCAAGCCAAAGACCCAAGGCAGGCTCACTCTAGGGCATGCCTATGTCTCTTCCCTGGAAGGAACTTTTTATCTCCTCCTAGACTCTAAGGGTCCCACCAGACTTGCTACCAGGGAGCAGTGGGCAGAGGCAGCTGGTCCCAGGCTTACAACCTGATCCTGTAGGGCCCCCTCTTTCTCTGATTTTCCACCGAGCTGACAGCAGCCTCACCTTGGCTCACTTCCTGTTTCCAGGGAGCCAAAGCAGAGCACCGCCTAGACTCTCTCCTGTTGCTGCTTTTACTGTAAGTCCTGCCTTTGTTTCACTGTCCCAGCCTTAATAAACATACTCTCAAAATCACCTGGGCTTGTGTTGTGAAATCTTTCCTACACGATGTCAAGAGCCCACGCCCTGCCGGCTGGTGTGAGCCAGACCCGCTTCAGGCCTGTCCCCGTCCAGGAGCACATCCCCAGGGCCTTGCCGGTTCCACATCATTACTAGTGGGAACCAAGGACTGAAATTGGGCTGGGCTCACACTCCCATTAAGTTGGCCTTCGGAACAGAGTCATTCAGGAGGCTTCCGGCTCCCCTTGTTCTCTCTGCCCGCAACAAAATACAGTCAACAAGATAAGGCCTGTAGTGTGGAAAATGCAATGCACGTATAAGTGCTAAGATGCCAAAATCCCTTACATAAAATTATGCCGTATTTGCATATAACCTAGACACACCTTCCCACACACTTTAAATATCTCTAAATTACTTATAATACCTAATACAATGCAAATGCTAGGTAAATGACTATTACACTGTAAATGTTTAGGGATCAACTTCCTGGAATTTTTTAAAAATATATTTGATCTGTGGTTGGTTGCAACCACTTGCAAAACCCATAGATACAGAGGTCCGACTGAGTATTACAAAGCCGCGGTAATCAAAACAGTATGGTACCAGCATAAAAATGTATAAACAGCCCTGGCCAAGTGGCTCAGTTGGTTGGACCATCATCCTGTATACCAAAAGGTTGTGGGTTCGATCCCCAGTGAGGGCACATGCCTAGGCTGTGGGTTTGATCCTCAGTTGGGGAGCATTCAGGACACAACTGATAGATGTTTCCCTCTCACATCAATGTTGTTCTCTCTCCCTTCCTCGCTCTCTAAAATCAATAAATATATTCTTGGGTGAGGATTAAAAATAATAATAAAAAATAAAAACATATAAACCAATGGAACAAAATAGACATCCCAGCAATAAACACTTGCACATATGGTCAATTAATTTAAGACAAAGGAGCCAAAGATGTACAACGGGAAGAATGCTTTCTTCAAAAATGGTATTGGGAAAACTGGATAGCTATATGCAAAAGAATGAAACTACCACTGTCTTACACCAACCACAAAAATCAATTCAAAATGGATTAAAGACTTGAATGTGAGACCTGAAACCACCAAACTCCTAGAAGAAAATATAGGGGATAAGCTCCTTGGCAGGGATTTTGGGGGTTTGACACCAAAAGCACTGGCAACAAAAGCAAAAATAAACAAGTGGAACTACATCAAACTAAAAAGACCCTGCACAGCAAAGGAAACCATCAACAAAATGAAAAGACAACCTATGGAATGGATAAAATATTTGTAAACCATATATTAGACAAGCGGTTAATATCCAAATTATACAAGGAACTCAAACCACTCAATAGCAAAAACAAAACAAATAACCCAATTATTTAAAGATAATTAAAAGACCTGAATAGACTTTGTTTTAAAAGATGATATAAACATGGCTGGCACATACAGGAGAAAGAGCTCAACATCACTAATCATCAGGAACATGCCAATCAAAACCACAATGAGATACCACTTCACACCTGTTAAGATGTCTCCTGTCAAAGAGCTAGGCTATAACGAACGCGAGCAAGGACATGGAGAAAAGGAACTCTCGTATACTATTTGTTAGAGCGTAAACTGGTACAGCCACTATGGAAAACAATATGGAGGTTCCTCAGGACACTAAAAATGGAACTGCTATGTAATCCCACTTCTGGGTATATATCCAAGGGAAACAAAACCACTACTGTCTTGAAGAATTATCTGCCCTCCCATGTTCACTGCAGCATTATTTACAATAGCCAAGACATGGAGGCCTGGCTGGTGTAGCTCAGTGGACTGAGCGCGGGCTGGGAACCAGAGGGTCCTGGTTCGATTCCCAGTCAGGGCACATGCCTGGGTTGCAGGCCAGGTCCCCAGTGAGGGCCATGTGAGAGGCAATCATACATTGCTATTTCTCTCCCTCTCTGTCTCCCTCCCTTCCCTTCTAATTTAAAAAAAAAAAAAAAAGACATGGAAACAAGCTAAGTAGGTGTTCATTGGCTGGTGAATGGACAAAGTATATATGGTATACACTACATACAATGAAATATTACTCAGCTTTTAAAAAGAAGAAAATCCCGCCATTTGTGACAACATGAATGAAACTAGAGGTCATTATGCTAAGTGAAATAAGGCAGACGAAGAAAGACGAATACTGCATGATATCACTTACATGGGCAATCTTTAAAAAAAAAAGTCAAACGCATAGAAACAGAGGGGGAGTGGTGGCTGCCAGGGACTGAGGGATGAAGAAATAGGGAGAAGCTGGCCAAAAGCCAGCAACTTTCAGCTGTAAGTGAGCTCTGAGGATCTACCGCATAACACGGCGACTACAGTGATAACACTGCACTGTGTAACTGAAATTTGCTAAGAGGGTAAAACTTAAAAGAGTTCTCACCAAAAGAAAAAAAAAATGTTGAACTCTGTAGACAGATATGGAAAAACTTTAGGATATATCTTTAGTTAAAGAAGACATAAGAAGTATGTATAGCATGTTACCATTTGTGTAAAAAAAGGGGGAAAATATACATAAATGTACTTGTATATACATAAGCTACTTTTGGAAGGATATACAAGAGACTGGCAACTTTGCCTCCAAAGAGGGGAACTAGGTGGCCTAGGGATTGGGGCGAGATCAAAACATTTCATTAAATACCTATTTGCACCTTTTGACCTAAAGGTACTGACTTACAGAAAATAAATTTTCAATTTTAATATATTTAACATAAGTATCATCGCCCTCCCAGCAATTTTATCTATAACAGTAGCTTGTTAGATTCCGCGCCAGCCATGGTTTGCCCAGCCTCCCCCATCGGAACACAAACGTTTCTGTCTTGGTCACCATGGATACCCAGCACCTAGCACTACTTGTCCTGTGAGTGTAAAGTCCACAATCTTTATTAAATGAACAAACTGATTGAGGGCACACCCTTACACCCAGATATGACTGGAAAGGCCCTGAAAGCACCAGCCCTTCGGCTTCCTGCTTTAATTTTCCAGGGTCTTGCTAAGGTGCCCGGTGTGCTTGCAGGGCTGGCCCCAGAGTTTCTGTACAAAAGAGGCTTGTGTGTTCCAGGTAGTAAAGGGGAGGGAGAGAACTTTCTTGAAGCTATGTTTATAAAGCAAGCACGATGATTTTCCTTAGATTTCATTATTTATTGGAACAGAAACTAAAGAACCCAGTGCTGACATAAAGAGTGCCTTTAATCCCAGGCAACTTCCCTACTGGGAGCAATAAAATCATTAACAACTCAGAACTACTTTGTTTTAAAAAGACAGTGTGAGAATGCTGTTCTACTGACCTGAGCAAAGGAGAGGGAGTCAGTTCAGAGGACACATGGTCCCTGCCTACATGGATCAGCTCTTGCTGGAGTGGTAGCAGCCACAGATCTTCATGGCTTACATGCATTTCTTGCTCACTGGTCTGTGGATGGCTATGGCTTGGCTGCGTTCAGCTCCAGACTGCAGGTCATAATCAGGACACTGTGCATACCTTTCATTCCCAGTCAAGTGGCAGAATGGCCACCTGGGCATGCTCTTGGTGGATGACAGCTACACAAGGATCAAAATATGCAGAGATAGATCAAGTCCACTCGCCATACACTGGCCAAAGCCACGAGGCAGAGAAATTTACTCCTCCACAGAGTGGAGTAAGGGGAAGGCAAAGATTCAATAGAAAGGGAAAGCAGGAGGCAGATTTCTGAGCCCTTAGGAAAAAAGAAAGGATCTAGGGATCTGCTCAGGGTCTGGGAAATTTCTCAAACGCATAAGGCATCTGGCTCCCTATCATTATATACTGTATGGGTCAGGACAGGCTACAGCAATGACCCGAAGTCCCAAGGCTTTATAAAAACTGAGGTTTAATTCTTGCTCATATTACTTGTCCATTATGGGTCCACTGTCTCTGCACCATGTCATCTACACTCCAGGACCCAGGCAGATGGAACTGCCTCCTCCCTGAACATGGCCGGTTTTGTGGCAGAGGGGAAAGAGACAAATAGTGAATCACAAGCTGGCTCTCAAAGCAACAGTTCAAAAACCACACGCATCATGTCCACCGGCATTTCACTGACCAGGGCAAGTCACATAATAACTCTTAAGTGCAACAGGGCAGAGTTATGTACTTTTCCACAAGAAAGGGGGTACCAAAAGACATATGGCAAACCCTGAAGTCAATGATTAGGGGAATACAGGTCTCTTGAGGGAGGGGCAGAAAATATCTTGAACAGTAATGCAGTCCAGCACTCTCACCTTGGGCCATGGGAGCTGGGACCAGATCCCTCACTCAATCATCAGATGACAAGGTTGTCTAAAATCCAGCTACATGAAGTTATGTAGCCATTCGGGACCATGTTCTTCTTAGCTTCTTAAAAGCTCTTCTTAAAGGATTTCACCTTAAATTGCTGCACAGTGGCATGTAGTATCCAATGCCACCTAAAATTTAGTTTATTTTATTGATCTGGTTTAAGATAACCGGTGTTAGGAAAATAGACCTAAAAGCATAAGATTTTTTTTATTTTTAATCCTCACCCGAAGATATGTGTATTGATTTGAGAGAGAGAGAGAGAGAGAAACATCAGTGGGTTGCCTCCTGCATGCGCCCAGACCAGGGCTCAAATCCACAACCTAGGTATGTGCCCTGACTGGGAAGCAAATCCGCAACTTTGGTGTATGGGACCAAGCTCCAATCAACTGAGCCACCAGGCCAGGGCATAGAATGTTCAATTGATAGTTTGAAGGAAGGCGTTCTCCACTCCTGTTACAGGGTGCAGCCAAGAAATGGGCCCAAACAAGGATTTATAGTAGGGTCCAGAACTCAAGGTATCCAGGAAATATTAGAAATATGTATATAGAATGTTCTCACCCCCACAGGTCTGAACTGGGTTGGGGATGGGACTCCTGGAGCAGGGCCATTCAGAGCCGTTGGGTATGGAAGCAGCTTTTCAGCCAGCCTCTGCCATGGTCATTTAACATATCTATAACCTTTAACTGGTTCCATAGATATGTTAAATAGCTGTGGCCATGCTTTGAGCCAGGTGGATGGAGGAGATTTCCACCCAGGATGTAGCTGAGAAGCAACTCCCCCTAGACACAGAGCCTGCCTGAAAACTTGGAGATGGTTGGCTCTGGGCCATGGGGGTCACCCCTGCCCACAGCTAACATGGCAGCCCAGAAAAACTGGAGGAATATGAAGTGCTGGCAGGTATAGCCAAATGAAGGAGGAGTCGGAAATGGAGAAGGTCGGCGAGGGGGATTTAAACCCAGACACAACAGCCATATCTTGGGGGCTTGGAACATGCTGCTTTTGGTGAGAGGGAAGAACCCTGCAGCTTTGGGGCTCCCTTTGCCACGCGGCTTGGGAGGCTGGGAAGCAAGATGTAGCACCGATGCTGGGCTCTCTCTCGGCAGTTTGGGGGAGTGCAGGAGAGACGCTGCGGGAAGGGCTCTCTTAGAACATGAGGCTGAGGAGTGAGGACCCCTCAGCCTGAGAGACAGAGGCAGGACCACGTGGCTTTGGGTGGCTCCCTTTGCCACACGGCCTAGGAAGCAGCAGAGACTTTGCCTGGCAGGAAAAGGGTGAAAGGACTCTTGCTGGTGGGCCATGAGAAGGTGCCACATGGTTTTGGATTAACTGGGGATTGCAGTGGCGACACAGTAGATGGTGTTGGAACTGAGGGCCTGCCTGAATCATGGACTTCTACTTCTTTTCCTGAGATACGGTACCCTGGACTGGGCAGGGGGAGAAGGAAGGACTGTGGGTGTTTGTGGGTATTCTAGAGAACTTTAGTATTTTAAAGGAGACCTTAAGTCATTATTCCAAGCCTGTATAACTTGTAAATAAATAACTCTTTTCCTTTTCACAAGTCTCTGGTATTAAGAGACGTTTTTTCATTGGCAGTGGGCATAACGGACCTGTGGAGCAGTGCGGGGTATCGTTGGATGCCCCGGCACCTTTTGCTCTGTAACACTCCCAGCCGTCATGGGGGTGGGATAAGCAGAGGGCTATGTCCACGTTATCACTCTGATGGCCGTTTCCCAGAATCCCACAGTAACCATGATATTGCCGGCTCAGGCCCATACTCCAACGATGTCGTTTACTGATTGGCATTGGTGAGGAGGCCTGGAAACAGCTCCGCCTTCAAAGCCCGTATTCTAAGGCCCAGCGATTACTGAAATTCCTGTCTATCCCTTGTAAGTGCACTTTGAAATACAAATGGTGCCTACACTATTGGGTTGGCCAAAAAGGTCATTTGTTTTTTACTGTAAGATGGCTCTAATAGTGCTTAGTTGTCTTTAATTTCATTTAAAACAATTTTGTTAGATTGTATTATGACAGCTGTCATATCAGCATGTATTTTTAAAAAAAACACAAAAACTGCCCTGGCTGGACTGGCTGAGTGGATTGAGTGCCAACCTAGGAACTGGAGTTGCCGGTTTGATTCCCAGTCCTGCACATGCCTGGGTTGCGGGCTGATCGATCTATGTCTTGCACGTCAATGTTTCTCTCCCTCTCTTTCTTTCTCTCTCCTTCCCCCTCTCTAAAAAATAAAATAAAATAAAAATAACAATCAAAACTGGTGAGTTTTTGTGTAGCCATCTTAATATTGAAGATGGAAGAAAATTAGTGACATTTTTGGCATACTATGCTTTATTATTTCAAGGAAGATAAAAATGCAACTGAAACACACAAAAAAGATTTGTGCAGTGTATGGAGAAGGTGCTGTGACTGATCGAATGTGTCAAAAGTGGTTTGCAAAGTTTCAGGCTAGACATTTCTGGCTGGATGATGATGTTCCACGGCAGGGCAGACCAGCTGAAGTTGATAGCAATCAAATCAAGACATTGAGAACAATCAACGTTATATACCACATGGGAGACAGCCGACACACTCGAAATATCCAAATCAATAAAGTTATTGGTGAAAATGAAAAGAGGTGTCTTATTTTACGGAAAAAAACTAAACGGATTTTTTTGGCCAACCCAATAGATTATGCTTGTTACCATGTCTAGAATGGAGCTGTCAGGAAAGGCAATAAAGGGCAAAAAGGGCAAGAAATGAACATGAATTAGGGCTAGGATGACTAAACGGAGGGACGATGACAATCTCATTTTAGTGCAGCTTCTGAAAATGAAGCTGAGGGGTCCCAGGAGTACTGGAGGCAGAGGGAAGCAGAACGCCAGGCTGAGCGGCGAGAGACGAGCACTGCAGAGTGGCCCCCGTTTCCCAAGTCAGCCCTCCTCCGGTAATGGACCACCACTCCCCAGGCAGCTGGGTCCCAAAGACCAGTAAGTTCTGACTTCTCACCCCTGTCAGTCACTTCCCAAGTCCTAGCCAATCCACCTCCACGGTGTCTCTTTGCTCCTCCCCTTCCCATTGCCACGCCCTTCTCTGCCAATCCAGGGCTGTCCCTCATCACCTCCATCCAGGCCAGCTGACTGCAACAGGCTCCCAACAGGCTTCTGACTTCCAGAATAAGCTGTTATGGTCCCAAGGAGATAGGATGGAAAGAAGGTAGGGGAAAATGCCGACAAATGGAGGGAGGAATTAGGAGCCTCATATCTTCACACCAGAGCCCCCACCTCCATGTATGATCAAAGGGCAAAGGGAAAAAGTTTATCATCGCAGAAACCCTGCCTGTGGTAGAAGAAGT
>PVJI01004518.1:92628-107615 GCA_004026765.1 Micronycteris hirsuta | reverse complement strand
CACGCAGGGTGGGCAAAGGGAGGTTTACGGTTGTGAGTACGTGAAACACCGAGTTTATTCTTGTATTATTGTTTATTCATTATTGCATCATTTTCCATGTGAGCAACTATAAATCTACTTTTGAGCTGCCGTATTTGACCCCCTTTACCCTTTAAGTCCCGCCCCCTCCCTTTTCCCATTTGGTAACTACAGTACTACCGATCTGAGTCTGCTTACTTGATTTATGTCTTTGTTGCTTTTTGTTCTCTATCCAACGAGTGACGTCGCACGGTTGTTGGCCTTTTCCCTCTGACTTATTTCATGTAACGGGATTCTCCCGAGACCCGTCCGTGTCATCGCGAGTGGCAACGTTCCGTCTTTCTTATGGCTGCGCAGCGTCCCACTGTGTGCGCGCCCCGCCGTCTGTATCCCGTCTTCGGTCGAAGGACACTTAGGGTGTTTCCATGTCTTCGCTATTATGCGTAATGCTGCATGTTGTGAACATAGGGGCACGTGTATCTTTAGGAATGCGTGTTTTCAAATTTTGGAAGTAGATATTCAAAGAGGGAATTTTGAGTCATCTGGGAGCTCTAGTCTTAATTTTTTTAAGATGTTATTTACTTATTTTTAGAGAGAAGGGAAGGGAAGGAGGAAGAGAGGGAGAGAAAAAAAAAAAAATCAATGTGCCCTGGCTGGTGTGGCTCACTGGATTGAGCGCTAGACTGCGAACCAAAGGGTCACCAGTTCGATTCCCGTCAGGGCACATGCCTGGGTTGCCGGCCAGGCACCCAGTAGGGGGGTGCCTTTGAAAGGCAACCACACATTCACATTGATGTTTCTCTCCCTCTCTTTCTCCCTCCCTTCCCCTCTCTAAAAATAAATAAATTTAAAAAAAAATCAATGTGTGGCTGCTTCTCATGCGCCCCCTGCTTGGGAACTGACTTGCGACCCACACATGGGCCCTGACTGGGAATCAAACTGGTGACCCTTTGGTTCGCAGGCCTGTGCTCGATCCATGGAGCCACACCAGCCAGGGTTCTCTATTCTTAATTTTCTGAGGAGCCTCTACACTGTTTTCCGTAGCAGCTATGCCAATTTACATTCCCACCAGCAGTGAGTGAGGGTTTCCTTTTCGCCACAACATCCCCGACACTCGTGATTACTTGTCTTGTTGATGACAGCCATTCCAACTGGTGTGAGGTGGTATCTCTTTGAGGTTTTGATTTGATTTCCCTAATAGCTAGTGAAGTTGAGCATCTTTTCATATATCTGTTGGCCATTTGTATGTCTCCTTGGGAAAGGTGTCTGTTCATGTCCTCTGCCCATTTCTTAATCACAATTTTTTTGGATGGCTGAGTTGTATGAGTTCTTCATACATTTTGGCAATGAGCCCTGATCAGAGGTGTCATTTGCATCTGTCTTCTCCCGGCTGGTCGGCTGTCCCCTCCGTGCTGCAGTATCGTGAGGCTGTGTGTCACCTCCTGCTGAAGGGACTGCGGTGGCCTTTCGGGAGTAGCTGCCTAGTACCAGGGAGACAGCAGAAGCTTCAAAATCAGAAAGACACGAAACACCAACCTCTCTAGCTGGGCAAATTTTGGCAAAACGTTCAACCTCTCTGAGTCCAGTTCTCAATCCATAAAACTATTCTCCCCCCCAGGACTCAAGACGTAGATCCCTCTTCCATGGAGAGTGGGCCCTCACCCGGGGGCTTGCTGCTCTGGGCAGCAGGGGGTGTCTGATTCCGTGGGAGGCACAGGGCACAATCGCAGAGTAGGGCCCCAGCGATCCGCTGCTCTTCTAAAAGAGTTTACCATGAATCTATTATTGCAGACTTGCTGCTAGACTAACTGGTAGGTGTCATGTGGATTTGATATTTAGGTCAATTTTGAGGTCTGAATTCTATTATAGAAAATGTAACTAATTGATTCTTTTGTGCTTTTTATTTATCTGGCCAGCTTCGTATTGTACTTCAAAACTGACAATGATCTGAACATTGAAGGAAACAATCTACAGAGTGAGAGGCAGCCTAGCAAATGGGAGAAAATAACTGCAAATTGTATCTCACGTGAAGGGTTAATATCCAGAGTATATAAAGAAAGCCTACAACTTAACAGTCAAAAAGCCAAGTGACCCAATGTTGAAAATGGGAAAAGGACCCGGATAGACATTTCTCCATAGAAAATGTATAAATAGCCAACAAGCATATGAAAAGATGCTCAGCCATTAGAGAAATATAAGTCAAAACCACAGCAAGACATCAGCTCACAGCCATTAGCATGAGTGCAATTTAGGAAGGAAGGAAGGAAGGAAGAAGAGAAGGGGAGGGGAGGAGAGGAGAGGAGAGGAGAGGAGGGGGAAGAGAAGTGTTGGTGAGGGTGTGAAGAAATTGGACATTTTTGGCATGGCTGGTGGGAATGTAAATTGGTGCAGCCACTTTGGAAAACAACACAAGATGCCTCAAAAAAACTAAAAATGTAACTGCCATCTTAAATTATTAAAAAATTAAATAAATAGCCCTGGCTGCTGTGGCTCAGTGGATTGAGTCCTGGCCTGCAAACCAAAAAGTTGCTGGTTCGATTCCCAGTCATGGCACATGCCTGGGTTGCAGGCCAGGTCCCAGGCTGGGGACGTGTGAGAGGCAACTGATTGATGTATCCCTTGAACACTGATGTTTCTCTCCCTCCCTTCCCCTCTCTCTAAAAGTAAATAAATAAAATATTTTTTAAAAATTAAACAAACAAGATAAATAATAAAATAAATTAAAAAATAAAAACAGACATGCCATCTGAGCCAGCAATCCCACCTGTAGTGACATATCCAAAAGAACTGAAACCAGAGTCTTGAGATATTTACACACACGTGTTCACAGCAGCATTATTCCTAAGAGCTGATAGGTGGGAGCTGCCCACATGTCCATCCTCAGAGGACCGAATAAAGGAAATGTGGTGTGTACGTGGCAGGAAATATTTCAGCCTTAATAAGAGAAGGGAATCATGTCGCATGCTACAACATCAGCCTTAAGGACATTATGCTGAGTGGAAGAAGCCCGTCACTGACGGACACATGATACAGGAGTCCATTCATATGAAATGTCTGGAGTAGGCACAGCCACAGGAACAGAAAAAACGGTGGCCGCGGGGGCCGGCGCAGCAGGGGCGGGCGCTGCCGCTGGGCAGGCGTGGAGTTTCAGCTGAGCAGAGCGAAGATGTCCTGGAGACCTGAGGCACACCATTGTGCTACACCCTTACAAATGGCCAAAGGGGACGTTTGAATTGTGCCACAATAAAAAATAAAAAACTCACCCATGAAAAAACTCTGAAAGTTTTCATGGGTAGCCTAGGCATCCTTGTTTGGGTGGGGTGCTCATTTCTAGCCATACGCCCAAGGCCTTGGTTGTATTTTCAAACCCCAGCAGCCAACTTTTACCTCCACTCTCACCACTCACCACCCCGAGAAGGCCCCACCTTCTCCCACCCCAGTCTGGGTCCAGCACCTTTCAAGGTATCTTCCCAGCACCCTAGAGGGCCGCATGCGCCCACACACGGGAGCCTGGCCCTGGGCAGGGCACATAGTAGGCTGGCAGCTGAGGGCCTGAGGGCCTGAGGAAATGGGCTCTGACATCCCAGGCAACTCATCCCAAGTCAGAAGAGAACCCTGGGATGTCAGAGCCCAGCAGCTGGGTAGGGAGGTGATGCGGGGCCAGAGTCCCTGGCTCTGAACCTTCGCCACATGCTAGAATCTCACCGTTACATCAGGTCCACATTTTTTATAGCTTCCTGGGTGATCCAGTGCAGCGCCAAGATTGAGAACAGCTGTCCCAGAGAAGGGACTGATGTGTGATCCCGTGGGGCCAAGGCCTGGGCCCTTCCTGAGCCCCCACCTCTCAAACGCACCTGACCTTGGTCAAGGACAGGGCACCAAGGGTCCTGCCTGGGATTCCAAGGCTGCCATACGTTCCCCATCACCCCACCCGGACCCAGGGGTGTGACATCACATTCAGGGCCCTGCGTCTCTGCCAGCGTCTCCGGTAATGGCCACAGAGAAGCAAGGCCCTGCAGCAGGAGGGAGGAGGCTGTGAGCACATGCAGACTCCCTTGCCCCCTCTCTCACAGCGGCCCCATAAACAGGACCAAGCTATTTTAGGGGAATAAGATCAAATGTGGGTATCAGGTCCCCCAGCTACTTTTGACTCGGTGCTTCAGGTTATTTCTGTGAGGGCGCAGGCTGCTGACACCCCGCGTCACCAAGCACTCTGGTTCTGAAATTAAATGTGCGTCTGCCTGAAAGAAGGAGTGTGAATTCCTATAGCATAGACGGTTGCCTGGCAACCACAGTGTCAAGGCCAAAACACAGGCCAGGACAGGATGGGCTCTGGAGACGCTCAGGTTTGCAAAGTGCCAACTCAAACCCACTTCGGTCTCAAGGGTCTCCACCACTTGGATCCCATGCTCGCCCAGGACAACAGAGGCCTTTAGCCACCCAGAGAGGGTACACCGTGGAGCTGAGGGGCTTGAGACTCAGCGTGCCTCCTCATCTGGGCGCCTGTCAGGACCCTGCACCCAATTTTGATTAGTAATTCTATACTATTATTCATAAAGAGACACCCTCAAAAATTGTGTAAGTTTCGGGACCCCCTCCAAAATCTGGAGCAACTGCTGACCTCTTACCATAACAAAAGAAAAAAGTGATGTATATCCAGGTCAAAGTCATTTACAATAAACACCACCAGTGAAAATTCCACTGAATAAAACTTTGGTCAAAGAGCCAATTAAAATCAGTTCTATGTAGGTCATTAGGAACAGGCAGCCACCTAGCCCGGCCCATTATTAAAATGGGGAAACTGAGGCTCTGAGAGGTAAGACAGCTTGCCCCAAGCCTGTAAGAGAGCTGCAGCAGAGCCCGCTCTTTGTCAGCGGGCCCCCTTTTCTGCTTCCACCCCCAGCCCCTGGAGCTGGTAATGTGGGGAATGGACCTGCAATTATTTTGAAGAACATGCCTGAGAGGTGAAACACACGGAGCACAGAGTGGCATTTTTATTATTCTTGTGATGTCATCACTCCGAGAGGCTTATCGGTACACACATCTCCCCACCCCACGACAAAGACAGCTTCGGAAAAGATAGCCCTGAAGCAAGCTGTTTGTTTCAGGAGTTGCTTAGCAAGGAGAGGCATCTGCTCTCCAGATTCTAAAACTGTAGGTGTCGTGGGCAGTGAAGGCTCCCAGGTCTCGCTGGCCTGGGCCTGGCTGCGGTGTCCAGGGCCTGGGGGGGCGGGGTGGTGCCCAGAAAGAGGAGGCAGAAGCCTAGACCAGCTTGGGGGGAGTGGAGCAGAGGAAGGCTCAAAACCTCCTCTTCTCCAAGACTGGCTCGACCCCAGTGGTTTCTAGAACCTTCTGCCCCAGCCTCCTGGCCCTCGCCCGCAAGCCCACTTCTGAAATGGCATCCCCTCCCTCCCTCATGCCCATTCACCCACCTGCAGAAAAGGGGCCCTGGAAGGGGCCTCAGAGGCCGTCCAGGCCTGTGGCTTCTCCAGTGAAATCTCAAGGCCACA
Source organism: Micronycteris hirsuta (assembly GCA_004026765.1). Lineage (NCBI taxonomy): Eukaryota > Metazoa > Chordata > Mammalia > Chiroptera > Phyllostomidae > Micronycteris > Micronycteris hirsuta. Next base: position 102,087 of record PVJI01004518.1, on the reverse strand, counting down.
TGCTGCTGGCTTCTCAGGCCCCTCTGGGGTTTGGGACTGCCGGGCTTCTCTCCTTGAAAACCACTGCTCTGGGTCCTGCTCCTCAGGGACTTGCCAGACCAGTGGTTTTCAGAGTGTGGTCTCTGGACCAGCCGCATCAGCAGCACCTGGGGACTTTCTAGGCAAGCAGATCCTCAGGTTCCATCCCAGATACCAACTGAATCTGCAACTCTGGGGCAGGCGCCCATCCACCCGCGTTTAAACTGCCTTCCCGAGTGATTCCGATGTGCCTAGAATTGGAGAGCCTTGGTGTTGGACTGAATACTCCATGAAACCAGGGGCCCGTCTGCTTTGTTTCTCGACAGAGGCAGAGCTCTGGGGTAGGTAGTAGGTGCTCAATAAACGTTTGTGGAAAGCGTGACAGCTGGAACCGGCTTAGTGGATCTCTGCTGACATCAGCATTGAGCAGGCCTGAGAGGGAAGGGGGCGGTAAAGGGGACGCAAACACCACGGAGGAAGGAACAAGGGCCGAAGCCGCCCTGTTTGGGGCTGCCGGTGGGCTTGGCAGGCTGTCCCCGCGGCTGCAGAGCCTGTGTGCTGAGCCCTTCCATCTCCCACTGAGGACAGCTAGCTTAGGAACGGAGAGGTCCTCTTTCTTGTGCTGTCTTCATCCAACCTCAGGTATAAAAACGGCCTTCTTGGCTTTTTTGGGAAGCCAGGCCGCAAAAGAGCAGGAAACAAAGGGACCGATCATCACTACGTGGAGCCCAGCCCAGCAATGTCTGGAACAGAGGAGCCGATGGCCGACCTGCAGTCCAGCGCTGCACCGGCATCGCGGCCTGCCCGTGCTCGGTCCATCTAGTCCCGCCCAGCCAGCACCACGGGGAAGCTCAGGTGGGCTCGTAAGGGTAGGCCAGGCTGCAGGGGCTGACAGCTTCTCCCACCATCTCTGTCCAAGTCCTTGGTCAACGAGCGGCCTCTCTCGGGCTCCCGAGCCACACCGTGCTAAGGCAGCAAGCATGTGCTGTCCCCACCGACTGCAGGCTGGTCCCCCCTCTGTGCAGCGGGGACGGGGGACACTGCAGGGCTTGGGGCACAGGCCCCTGTGGGGTGGCCCTCTGCAGAGGCAGGGGTTCTCCTGAGAGGCGGGTCTCGGAGGGCTGATAGCGGGGCAGCGCTGAGAACGGCTCACGGGAGCAGGGGCTGTGGGGGTCAGACGTGACAGCAGTCCCTGATGCCTACTTGCTTCCAGACTCTTTACAGCACACTGAGTAGTACCGCTCCTCCCCAGATGGCCAGCCACCTCCGGGCCCAGCCACCTGCCAAGGGCCCACAGATGAGAGTTAGCACAGCTCTTCTCTCTGGCTCGATGGCCACAGCAGGAGCTCCCCCCAAGTCTGCAGGGCCACTGTGTGGAGGGCAGGGCGGGGGCGGAAGGCCGGCCGGGGTCAGGGAGAAGAAAGTGCCTTGGGAATAGCCCTACATAAAGAACTCACTATTTTAGTTTCGCGACTGGACTGAAAGCCAAATATTAATTACAATTTTTTGAGGGGAAAAAATAGCTGTATTAATCCCTCTTTATCCTTTTGCCGGCTTGTCTGCCCTTTGCTGCTTGTGAGGCTGTGTGTGGGTATGAGTGTCTGCGCGTGCCCCTCAGAGGCGGAACCCACACGGCCCGCACACACAGACTCACCGCAGACGGCGTGGGGGCCTTTCGAACTCGATAAAGCCACTCCGTCCGTCCAACCTCAGAAATGACCGGTCTCCTCATTTTTACGGGCTGGTGTGGGGAGGCACGTCCCCTCCACATGCCTGCTCCCCAGAGGACAGAAGAGAACATCATACTTTATTTTATGACCAACAGGTCATTTGTCTATATCTGCTCTTTAAGCCACTGAGGACATTTTGCCAATCACTAGGAGAAACTAAATAAACAGAGCCAAACAGTGTCAGCTCTGTGCAGCTGAGTAATTATGAGGAATTCCTCTTTAAATAGAAGTTTAAGTAAATATAGAAAGATCACTTTACAGAAGGCAGCTCGGGAAGAGATGGGGGGTGCAGCAAATGTGAGACCCCTTCTGGGTCCAGGAGACGATGGAGATGAGGCTCTGGAGAAACTGGAGCCGGGACACTTGTCTTCCGCTGCCCACCCTCTCCGGCTGGAGGGCCGGCGAGCCCTGGGCGGCGTCACTGCAGTCTTCACGTTGGCGGCGTTCAATGTCAGATGCTTCATTCATAAAAATGGCTCCTATTCTGGGCCTGGGACCACATCCTTGGCCCTGAAAATTCGCTCAATTGAGTGTCTGTCTGTCCTTCTTGGTCATTGCTAAGCCCTTGGGGGGGATGGGGGTGTGGACGACAGGTAGACCATGAGAACTCAGCTGCACACATGAAAAGAAGTCATTGGTAACGCTAAATAATTAATTAATAATACTGCTGGGTGCTAGGTAACCGATGGACCAGTCAAAGGAAACGGTGTGGCCCCGGCGTCCTGGAGGCCCATGCCAGCTCAGATGGGCGGGGGAGGAGAAGGCAGCGCAGGCGCAGTCACTGGGGGAGTGAAGGTGCAGAGGTCGGGAAGTGTCAGGTGGAGGCAGAGAGGAAGACCAGAGCGGCGTGGCTGGGCAGAAGGAGCTCGCTGGGAAGGGGGGATGGCGCCAGAGAGGCAGGGGCAAGCCCCACCCTGGCATTGGACAGAGGGGCCCTGTGCACTAGCCACACCCCCTCACCTACTAGGGAAGCAGTTTTAGGGCGTCTCTGCTGGCAGCTGTTGGGAGCTGGGATCTCCTTTGGCTCTGCCCACTGTCAGAGCCCCGGGCACCAAATCTGGTGGGTGAGGTGAAGCAGCCTAGAGTGTCCCCTCACCCGGCAGCCAGTTCTGGGCCCCACCGCCTGCCAGGCCAGGTGCTGGGAAGGCACAGGCAGAGCTGAGGGCACTGGGGACCAGAGGACACAGATGCGCTTGCTGGGTGACCGGCCCCCCTGGGGCAGAAAAGTCACATTCAAAGAGCCCCCAGCTCCCAGCATGGGGGGCAATACCACATGGAGTCCCTCAGTCCTCAGTGCCAGGAGTCTGTGAAGATCCCTGAGGGGTTTGTTGAAAAATGGCTGGGCCCCCACTCTGTGATAGGGCCCCAGATTCAACTCGCGCCCTTAGGTAAATGCCTCTTCGAACCTCCCAGCCTCCGGGCCCGCCCCCTCCCCACCGCCCCCCAGGAGCCGGGATGATGCCCACCGAAGTCCGGCTGCATTTCCTGGCACAGCAGAGCGTCCGCCCCACCTTTCGCCTTCCCCGATCCTATGCCTCTGCTTTCCCGGCCAGCATTTTATTATGAAATTATTTTTAGAAGTGCAAACATATAGCAAAGTTAAAACCATTTTACAGGGGGTATCTGTTTCCTCACCATCTAGACTCCCCATGAGCAGATTACTGTACCGGCTTATCATCTGTCTCTCATCTCCTTTCCACTCATTCCCGACTTTCCAGGATACCAGTCGAAGTAAGTTTCCCCCTACACACTCTAGCGTGTGCGTTGTTCACTAGAGCTCAATATTGGTTTGAAGTATGTTTTCTTGATACAAAATATACGTATAGACAAGAAAGTGCACGGATGTTAAGTGTAACAGTTGCTGAGTTTTGACGAGTGAATACACCATGTAACCCAAACCCCAATAAGATACAAACATGAGCTCCCCCCAGAAAGCCCCCTCGTGCTTCTGACTTGAGGAGCCTCCTTACCAAGTTTTCACCTGAGACCCAGGGCCAGGCGCCCACTGCAGGCTCTGCCAGCGGATCCCACAGAGGTCCAATGAGTCCCCACCCAGGCAGGCTGCCCACCGCAGGGGATGCGGGATGATCTCTTAGCCTTCCCATGAATACTCAGGTCCCCTCTCTGGCTCCGAGTTCCCCACGGGTCAGCACAGGGAGAGTCACGACCTTGAGAGCCAGAGTGAAAGATGTGCCCGCGCCCAGGCTGGGTAGCTCAGTTGGTTAGTCTGTCGTCCTAATAGGTCAGGGTCGTGGGTTCCATCTCTGGTCAGGGCACCTACAAGAGTCAACCAATGAATGCATAAATAAGTGGAATAACGAAGCAATGTTTCTCTCTCTCTTTCTCTCTTCCTCATTTCTTCTCTGTAAAAATCAACAAATAAAAATCTAAAAAAAAAAAAAAGAAAGAAAGGAAAAGATGTGCCCTGGCTAGCGTGCCTCAGTGGGCTGACCGCCAGCCTGCAAACCAAGGGGTCACCAGTTCAATTCCCGGTCAGGGCACATGCCTGGGTCGTGGGCCGCGTCCCCGGTTTGGGGCCTGGAGAGGCAGCCAATGGATGTCTCTCTCCCTCTCTTTCTCCCTCCCATCCCCTCTCTCGGGCTGCAGGGGGTGGAGGGGAGAGAGTGTTAGGGAAAGAAGTGGTATATCCAGGCTCCTGGGTTTCAAACTTCCCAGTGGTGGTGTGTGGAGGAAGATCTGAAAGGGGATAAGAGAGGGAGTAGGAAATTCGGTTAAGAGATTACTGTAGGGCGGCCTGGACTGGGTTGTGGAGGGAAGAGGAGAGAAACAGATGGACTGGAGACTCAGGTGATGAAACAAATCGGGAGCTGAGTTGGGGGTGGGGCAGGAAGGAGCCAGGTCACCGTGGAAGCAGCTCCGTGCAGGGAGCTGAGCTTTCAGAGGCAGGGGCTGCCAGGGGAGGGGCAGCCTGGGTGTGAACGAGTTGGACCTGTCTGTGGGACCCCGGGGCAGCTCCAGTGAGCAGCTAGAGGTGGGGGTCTGGGACTCGGAAGAAAAGTCCAGGCTGGAGATAAGATATGGGGTGTGGACAGCATTTGAAGGTTTGGAATAAGGTACTCCTGGGGGAGTTGGCGTGAGGACAGTCCCCAGGGGACTCTGCACGCAAGACAAGTGGCAGGGGAGACTGAGGTGCCATCGAAGGAATCGGGGGAAGGGAAATTTCAGAGGCCAAGGCAGGAGCCAGAGGAGGGAAGGGTCCATGGCATCAACACCACCAAGAAGTCCCCAATGGGAGGGCCTGAGAAGTGGCCACTGAATGACGACAAGGTGAGGCTGGAGGTCATGGACGGGCGGGTCCATGGAGACGTGGACACCCCAGACTGGCCTGGCCTGTAGGACTGGTCCTGCCCAGCAGCTGCCACCCATCACCGCCCACACTTCTTCCTGCCAGGGAGGTGGCTGTCTCTGGATGTAGTGGCAGGTGGGGGCATTTTCCAGCCAGTGCTGGTGGGGGGAGCAAAAGGGGGACAGACCCATGATACCACCCTCCCCCACACATCTGGCTTGAACTTGAAGCTGAGGGGCAGGTGTGTGATAAGCCTTTCCTCCCACCTGAGCAAAGATGCTACTTCACTTACCTGGCTGGGTGGCCAAGTAAAGCGGCTGCCCCTCACCTGCAGAAGAGACCAGGTGTGTCAGAAGCCACGTCAGGTGAGCAATGTGTCCTCTGGAGGGAGCTGGGGGAGGGGCAGGCGTGCTGGAGAAGGTGCCTATCACCTGGAGACAGCTTAGGCTCCGGGGCGGAGGTGCCCAGCCTATGAAATCAGAGTCTCCGGGTGGGTCCCGGGCAGCAATGTTGTCAAAGCTCTTGATTCAGCCCCGCCAGGGTGGAAAACCACCGGTCCAGGGAGACCAGACGCTGAGTGTGGGCTCTGCACGTGTCGGGTCGGTAGTCGGGATGACAGAACCCTGAGGAGGGGCTGGGCTCAGAGGAGGGGCCGAACTGCAGGAACTCAACACTCAGAGGCCTGGGCGTGGTCTACTCTGAGGAGGGCTGCCCGTTCCTCCCTAGCCCCGAGTATCACCTCAGCAAAACCCACTCAGGCCCCTCCCTCCCCTGTACCCCGGGGGAAGCCTCCAGGCAATCCCAGATCTTCTAGAAAACCACAGCGTCTGGGCTCCTATGCTGGCCAAGGTCACAGCTGTGACCTGTGGCCGCCGACCAATCAACCTGGACGGCCCCTCCAGCATCAGGAAGGTGGCGAACTGTCTGAAGATCCTCTGCCAAATCTGTGCTCGGATTAAACCAGAGCATAGAGGGGGCAGCCCCCTGGGGTCACTGCAGGTCTGGGAGACCAGCGGGCACTGCAGATCGGGGCTCCGGAGAAAGTGGGGGATGGTCACAGACCTCATAGGGGCCCTGTGTCTTAGAGGAGAGCATCTGGGGAGCCAGGAGAGACTTCCGTCTGCCTAGAACCAGGGGATCGCAGGCAGGACCAGGATCCCTTCCAGCCTCTGAGCAGGGCAGCCCTAGCACCCTTCCCAAGAGGAATTTGGCAATGATTTGACCCTCTGACCTGTGACCTCTTCCTGGTCTCTTGCCTAACAGGTCCTTCAGAGAAAGGCTAATCTCATCTCGTCCTGGAGTAGGAAATAAGAACTCTCCGGAGAGGTTAGGTGACATTCCCAGACTCACCGAGGACAGGACAGTCGACTGAGTCAGTTCGAGAGTCCGGGGCTCCTGGCACCTGCTCCCAGGACATGAAATGCACCACATGAGTCATGTCAGTCCAACAAACACTGAGCATGGGTTCTGTGTCCCGTACCCCCTCGTAAGCTCATTGAGGGGAGGGGTGTGGGGGGCCTGGGAGCCAGCGGCTGGGTGGTAGAGACTCCTCTTGCATACTCAGAAAAACCACCAAACCCCCCAAGGCAGGCCTATGGGTGGCACCCAAGGGCGCCCTGCAGTACAGCTCTCCCTGAGCTCACAGAAGGGCGGAGGTCGGGGGAAGGGACCCCTGCAAATTCAGTGTGTCTCTACTCAGACTGAACTTAGTAGGAGGCAGGCATGGTCCAGGTGAGCAGCAAGGCAGGCAAAGGGCATGTGAGGGGTTACCAGGGCCACCAACCACCAGTGTGGATGGGCAGGGACGTGCCAGGCTGTGCCATGACAAAACTGCGGCCGCTGTCAGGATGTGGGGTAGAGGAAGCAGGGACAAGGGCCCAGGACATGTGGGGCCTCTTTAAGCTGTGTCCAGACCTGGCTTCCCTGCCCCTTTCTCCCTCGCGCCCACTGTCATGTGAGCATAACCTTCTGGATTATGATGATGGAGAGTAATAGGGGCGGGGAAGCGGGGAGGGAGGCAGATGCTCTGCAGAGTGGCGCCAAGTGCTCGGGACCCACGGCACCCCCAATGGGGCGTCTCCCCTGCCCCGGCCTGGCCCCTCCCTGGGGTCTTCAGCTGCCAGCTCTCCCAGGCTGGCTCCACCCCCCACCCCAATTTATCGAGGCTGGAGCTGAATAAGAATTCAAGGCTGGGGCCTTTGGGAAGTAGAAACTGCTAATCTTATCCACTGGGCTCTGAGGAATTTGGCAGGACGGGCGGAAGGGGCTCCAGGGACTAGGCTGGCCGCTCCCAGCCTGTCTCCCCCACCCTGGAGCTGGGCGTGCTCACATTAATAGCCCCACAATAAACTCCAGTGATAAGCCAGCTCCTCCTCCCACAACAGACAGAATTCGAGTTTGGAGCGAGAAACAAGACGAACACACGGCCAGACCCTCCAACACGGCTGCGTTTTGTCCACATAACAAATCTTTGGCTTGTGTCCAAACAGGTCTCCATCCCTTCGTCGCCCCACCCCACCCCCCAACATGCCAGGCGGGTCTCCAGGTGCAGCTCTCAGCTGGCCTTGGCGCTTCCCCCAGGAGTGCTGTCCTTCTCCTGAACCCCAAAATCCAGCCTGGGCCAGGCAGCACATCCCAGCCCCACCCCCTGAGGCTCCTCCCTGTGCCCCACACTCTGCATCTTCCAGCCACAGCGGGGGCAGTGGCATTCTTTGGGCAGGGGTCTGACTCTTCCCTTCTGTCCCCATCTGCAGGCACCCCAGGAGACCAGCAGGCAGGCCACTCCCCTCTGGGCCCACACAATATCATCTTGGGGCTCTTTTATTTGTTTGCACTTGTTTGTTGAGTGAATAAATGACGCCTGGGTGAGACAAGTTAGGCCACCTGGTTGCTAGATGGGGTCCTAAGCGCAGTCACATCACTGACAAGTCAGTGAAGGCAGAGAATGGCCGGGGGTACAGCAGGGGCAGGGGGGCTGCCTGCCCTGGCCTCCTCTGCTGTCAGCAAGGTGGCACTGGTTCCTAGATGGAATCATCCCCCGCAGTCCCTGAGTGGTCCCAGCGGGGCCGGGAGAGGCCTCCTCAGGACACAGAGATCTGGGCCAGGCCAGAGCCTCCAGCCACAGCCGGGAGCCTGCTTTTGTCATTGGCTCGCGAGCCCCCTGAAGCACTTGGTAGCATGCTCCCCAGAGTCCAACAGGAACGCCCAGATCCCCCACTGGGGAGCTCGGTTCTGCCTGACCCTGACCTTGATGCTGACCTTGACCCTGCTACACCAGGGCTGATGACCTTGGGAAGGGCTGCCTCCCCTGGCGGCCCTCAGCCTCCCCGCTTTGCTGTCACCTCAGCGAGGCTGCGTTCTGTGGTCTGAGGCTGCCTCTGGGCCTGCGGCCTGCTGGGAGCCATCGGGGGAAGCCTGGGAGTGACCCTGCTGCCCATCTCATGGGCCTCAATGCTGGGCAGGCTGCAGGGCGGCCAGGTCCTCCTGTGGGCCCCTCCTGGAGCTGAGCTCCCAAGACCCACAGCAACCGCAGGTCTGGAGGGGCCATGCTGGGCTTTTCAGAAAAACATGACTCTCCCTCAGTACAAGCAGATTTTGGAAAACTTTTAAACAAAGAAACCACGTGGGGAGAGTGGGAATGGGGGGAGAAGGGGAGGGCAGGAGAGGGCAGCTTTTTTCCTGAGAACACTTATTTCTCTCTGAGTAGCCAAGCAAGGGCCTAATCCCAGCAGTTTTGGGGCCAGATTCAATAAAAACTCTGTCTGCAGAGGCCTGAGCAAAGCCACAGAAAATAAATACTTTGTGGCTTGTCCGGTCTCCTGCTGCCTGGAGCCTGGAGGGCTGTCCTATTGACTCTCCGCCCAGTGGGATAGGGACCGAGTGTGGAATTCTCTCCCCGGCCAATCAACTTCCTCTCCCCAGTTAGGACCATTTAAAAATCATAAGTAGAGCTTCCGGCATGGAGGGGGAAAAACAGAAGAGAGCATATTTGGTTGAAGGAAGAAAAAAAAGAGCTGCGGAAAAGCCAATTTATTTTCCATCAGAGCCAGAAGCTGTCGGACTATCTTGTTTGTGTGAAATAACAAGTGGGGTTCGACCTTCCCTTTGCTCTCGCACTTCCCCCTCGTGTCCCCTGAAACCCATGCTGGGCTCTGCAGGAGGAGGGCCCAGTTCTCAGGGCGTGGCTGTGCTCCGGCCACCGAGGGGCCCCGGGCCTCCTACCCCACCGGGCTCTGCTCTGGGGACTGGGACAATGCCATTCTGGGGACCCTGCTAGGTGACAGGTAGGAGAATTAGGGCAAAACAACCTTGGGAAACCAAGATAGAAAAGTACACAGGGCCACAAGCATTGCAGAGCTGGACTGAGCCTCGCTGGTAAAAATGGAGCAGACTTTTACGGACGGG
>PVJI01004518.1:0-92528 GCA_004026765.1 Micronycteris hirsuta | reverse complement strand
AAAGTCCTTACTAACCCCAAGGGCAGGCGACAAGAATGTGACCTCTGGCCACTTCCTACATGGTCTAGACTCTCCCTCACACTGGGTGCCGGGTAGGCTCCCGGGGGGGGGGGGGGGGGTGAATTTATGCTGTTCCCCTCTCCCACGCCATGTTCCAGAAGAAAACAATGGTTGGTTCTTGTCTTCCAAGGGAAGGACAAAACAGAGGGCTGGAGGGCTCCCGGCCTGGGCTCTGTCTGGGCAGCCTGAGCCTGGGGTGCTGTGTCCCCCTCTTTTTGCCTCTGCCACCCCTGAGGGCCTGGCAGGGCGGGGAGAGGGCCATAGACTCTGCCTCAAAATACGGCCCCCAGACAGGACATTCTACCCTCAGAGCGCCTCTCCTAAGTTAGCCACTGTCGTCCTCAAGTTCTTATTTGAAGATGCAAGTACCCTTGGGAGGGCCGATTCTGAGAATGTGTTTTTCCCGACTGAATTCCTCAGAAACCAGAGGATGGGAGTGTCCCAACCTGACCCTCAGGGGGTCGGGGTTGGCCGTTCCCCTTTCTCATAGAGCCTCAAAGTCAGAACGTGATGACTCGTTGTCTAGAAAGAGAATCCTGACGCCCATGGGTTTGGAGAGGGAGAAAAGGGGGAGTCCGCGGTGCTGGAGACAGTCTTAGGTCTGGCGGCCACTTTCAAACGTAAGGGACTGTGGGTCGTTTAAAATAGTTTCAGGAGCAGGAGCTACTTAATGTCTTTGCTAACAGTATTGACGACCGAATGGTGACATGTCAACCAGTCAAAAGTCCAAGTATCTAAACCAGCCCTAAAGGAACAGGATTTAAAGAAAAGAGACTTCTGCGTAGTAAAAATAGACGTGGAAACCCCTACTCCAAGGGCCTGGCCGGGTAGCCCTGTGGGTTAGAGCAGTCTCCTGACACGCCAAGTTTTGGTTTTGATTCCCTGTCAGGGCGCCCACGAGAACCAACCAATGAATGCTAAGTAAGTGGAACAACAAATGTGTTTCCAAAACACAGGCTCTTCACTTCCTGGTAAGACTTCAGTCAAAACCTTCGAACTCCGACTTCGTGTGCAATTGCAAGCGCGAGCCTGAGCTGCTATGCAAACCCACGGATGAATGAAAGGTGAAGGGCTGTGGGGAGGAGGGAGGAGGGAAAGATTTTACTGTTACAAGACAAAAAACGACCCGAACTCCGCTGTCTGTTTGCTATAGGAAGAGGGCTCACCTTCATAGCGCTCTGGGGTCAAGGCCCAAGGAAATAACAGAATTCACAAAGGGGACCCACAGATCACTAGGAAATTGTTTAATTCTGCTGGCGGTGTGTGTGGGGGGTGTATGTAAGAAAGATTTATATTAAAAATTGAACATGGCTTTGGACAATGAACATAGCTCTAACTTTTAAAGGGATAAACACTCATTTATTCAGGTTTTGCCTCCAGCTGAGCTGGGAGTGGAGATTTTACTGCCCAAAGCTGCGGTCCCAGCAAACTCTTCACTCCCCTGAAGCAACAGAGACAAGACCTGTCCACCCCGCCCCTTGAGGCTGCATAGGGGAGCAGCCCTGGCCAGTGCCCATCAGCCCGCAGGCCCCTGGAGCTACTGAGCTCTTCAAGTGCGGCTAGTGCAGCTGAGGACATTTTCATTTAATGAACTTTAGCTTTCACTTAAATGGCCACGTGTGGCCGGTGGCTGCCATTTCTGCATAGCACAGCGACCCCAGAGGGGCTCCACAGGGTCCCCTTAGGCTGCACAGAAAAGCTGCTCCCTTCCCCGCAGTCCTGGACCACCACAGGCATGCATTCCTCACACAAGCAGCAGTCATAAAGCACCTCCTGAGTCCTCATGAAATACTCTATCAGTTCCTCCCTTCTTCTCTAGTTTCCTTCCTTTCATAAGCAAATCATGATTGCTTACAAAGTGCTGGGTGCTTGACGGTAATCATTCTCAAAGACTGGGGGCCATGGAGTCACAAAGACACTGGTTAAAAGTGCCCAACTCCCCTCTCCACCACTGAGATCCACGGAATCCCCTGTCTGAGGCTTCCCCTAAGGAATGCCAAACCAATGGCGGTTGCTTTTCTACCAAGAGCTCATCATTTAGAAGGTGTGATTTAAAAAAATAACAACAGGTCTGTAAATAGTGAGCTCTTTTATGAATACCTCTTCCCCAAAACGTATCTGCAAATACCCTGGAAGGCACTAACACCACAGGCCTTTCTAGGTTGACTTCTTCAGGGAGTTTGTTGGACAGGTGTTTCTCATACCTTAGAGGTGAATAGCTGCAGGGGAAGATCCGGCCCCAAGTGCTGCCAGTGCAACCTTGACCTTGGCAGAGGCCTTCCCCTCTCTCATTCTGTCCTCTACCTATAAAACTGAATAACCTTCCTTAGCCTCCAGGTAGGCGGGGAGAAATGAATGAGCTTCTTGGAGGCTGAGAACCTTGAAGGTGGGGCAGGAGGCAGAGCTAGGAGGGGCTGAGGAAAGTAGCCCCCCCCATTCCCCCCCCAGCCCCTGCCCCGGAAACAAAGGCCATGTGGGCCTTTCTTCACTTTGGGAAATTTTCAGCTTGGAAAACATTATGTTCTACTTGTATTCTGGTTCAATTGGAATGCCTTTAGAAAAGGCATAGATGTGCTTCCAACACAAACTGATTCACTGGGTACTTTTTGAGTAATCAAAAAATTGGATTTAAGTAATGAGTCAGTGAAAAAAGAAATCTGAGTTCAGGGTTGAACATTTCAGGTGGGAGGTTTTGATTCATTGGTTCTGTTCAAGTCCCTGTTGTTCAAATCAACTCAACAAGCATTTCTTCGTAGCCTAGTTTGTTCCAGGAATGGGTGTGGAGCAGTCCCAAGGAATTTCTGCGCTGCTGGAGGACACAGCCGAACAGTCTTACTCCCCAGGAACAGAACGCCCGGGAACCCCGGCAGGAAACAGCGAGTTCTGGGTGAGGCTGGTCACGGGGAGAGGGCGTGTGGGTGTGGGTGCTAAACGGGATGGCGAGGGCTTCCCAGGATGAGAAAGCAGGACAGGAAGGTCAGGGAAGCTGTGGGGTGCATACAGTGACCCCATAGGGAAGGGGCAGGGGGTGATTTGGTCTGTGGGGGCCAGCGGGCTTGGAGAGGGGTTTGGAGGGCACCCTGAGGACTCCTGCTGGACCTCTGTGCTCCAGAACCCTGTCCCCACCTCTGAGAGAGGTCAGTAAACCCCCTGGGCAGAGAGAATGGCATTGTGTGTGTTCCTTCATCGGTTTGCTTTCATGTACTGCATTTTGCCATGTATATAATGTGCACCCATGTTTTTTGGCCCAAACTTTCAGGGGAAAAAAGCTTTTGTTTTAGTTTCTTAATTCAATTTCTATTTATTTATTTATTTATCTTTATTTATTTATTTTTTTTTTTAGTTTTTATTTATTTAGTTTTAGGGACAGGGGAAGGGAAAGAGAAAGAGAGGGAGAGAAACATCACTGTGTGGTTGCCTCTCACACACCCCCCACCAGGGACCCGGCCGCAACCCAGGCATGTGTCCTGACTGGGAATCAAACTGGCGACCCTTTGGTTTGCAGGCTGGTGCTCAATCCACTGAGCCATACCAGGCAGAGCTTATTTATTTATATTTAGATACTTCTTTGTATTATAGAGGAATTTTTGCATTTATTTTTGGACATATTACAGCCCAAGAAATGTTATGTAACAAATAATTATAAAACACAAGAACAGATACAAGGTACAAGAAATTTTATGTACCGGTAACAAATTTACGATATTTATGCATCAAAGAAGGCCAAGAACTCTTCACCACTGTCGATGCCAGAAGTATTGTCTTCTTGTTTCTACATGACCGGTGTCTTCCGAAGAGTCACCTTCCTCATCTGGTAAATTTCATCGTCCTCAGTTCCATCCACGGCATTGCTGATGCTGCATTTTTTAAAAAAGATTTTATTTATTTTTAACAGAAGGGAAGGGAGGGAGAAAGAGAGGGTGAGAAACATCAGTGTGTGGTTGCCTCTCACGTGGCCCTCACTGGGGACCTGGCCGGCAACCCAGGCATGTGCCCCGACTGAGAATCAAACTGGTGACCCTTTGGTTTGCAGCCCGAGCTCAGTCCGCTGAGCTACACCAGCCAGGGCTGATGCTGCATTTTCTAAACTATTTCACAACCACTTCCTTCTTGACCCTGATCCACCATCTTAGGATCCAGTCAGGAACCTGGGCGATGGGCGCTTTCTTGATTCTGCCTACAGGTGTTAAATCGTTACCAGCTGACCGCATCCATGGTGTCCACTCTTTTCTTCATTAGGGCCTTAAAGGGCTTGTTTTCTGACACATGGAGAGGTTGCCATTGGTTGGTCGGCCCACCAGGTATCTCAGCAAGTTGGGTTTTCAAGTCCGCTGCCATTGCTTTTGCACTTTGTGGAGCATGGGCTCTGAAGTGATCAGAAACAAGCAAAGCTATTTTTTTAAGTAATCCTCCTGGCCTTCGTGACCAGATGCTGTTAAACCAGATTTTCACGCCTTCTTCGTTCAGCCATCGTTTTTCATGCACGTGGACAATAACCCCACTTGGAATCTTTTCTTTTGGGAACGCTTTTCATTTAAAGATGATCATAGGTGGGAGCTTCGTCCTGTCTGCATACCAGGCTAGAACAGCAGTGAAGTGTGATTTTTCACGACCACTGGTTTTAACAGCCACGGTCTTTATTCCTCTGACGCCCACAGTTCTGTTGGCTCATCGGTGTGAGTGCAGCCTCGGCCACACTGGCGATTTGGGACAGCTCAGAGTTGTCTTTCGAAGATTGGTACCATAAAGATGAAACTCCAAAACTTGATTCTCACAGGCTGCTGCAAGTTTTGAGGCACGTTTCGTTCATGTCCTCACACTCAAACCTTCTCTCTTCATAAAGTTCAAGCACCATTTAGGTGTGTCCCTGAGAAATCATCAGTGTTTTTTCTCATACAATCCTTTTACCTTCTTCTTGTATCATCTTGGTCGAAACAGAAATCCCAGTTTGACGCTGCTCCCAAATCCTGGTCCTCACCTCCTGCTCCACCTCCGGCCACCATGGAGGGTTCCCTCCCATTGCCTTCTTCTGTCTGGGCATCTGCAGGAACTTTTCCTCCTGTGGCCCCACAGTCTGATGGCACTCTCTGTGGGAGGAGGTCCGGAGTGTCTCTTGGCTGCTCTGTCACCATGCTTTTTAGCATCTTTAATAACTTTTAGCTTAAAGCCTGCAGTGTACGAAAACTGTTTTGGCATTTTCCAATGATTTCTCCCACCTAAAGGGCACAAAGAGACATACTGTGCTGTTCACCCCATGGTGATACAGTCGGCATCACCTGTCCTGTCCAGGGGGTAACAATCGGCGTCACCTGCCTTACCCCAATGCCTCGCTCGCTCTTCGTTTCATTTCACTGAACTGCTGGCCAAAACTGCTTTCGTTGGAAGTTCACAGTAAGTTCAACAAAACCAATCATTGTGTTCCAGGGTATTATTCTGCATACGGATATTGTCATTGCTGTCTAGAGTTACAGTTTTAACGCATAAGCATAAATAAAAGAATTAAAACCATGTATATAGGTATGGAATTCATACTACCCATGTACAATGTGCATCCTTATTTTTCCCTCAAAAATTTGGGCAAGAAAGTGTGCATTATACATGGCAAAATATGGTAATTCACAGACATCATACAATTCAGTCATTCAAATTGTTCAATCGAATAGTGTTTAGAATATTCACAGATAGAGTGAGGCAAGCTGGTAAGTGAGGACAAGCTGAACAGGGAAACTGAGACAGATATGGTTAAACAAGCAGTTTGCAGCCATCTAGTAAACCCTACCTTCTCGAAACCAAGGACACCATTTGGTTGGCACTTCTCTTCCCCAATCAGCGGGTAGACAGCAGAAATCCAGTTAGCGCCCCCCAAGGACAGACGAAGTTAGGGGAATAAACCTCATTTTGGCACATCAGCATAAAGCTGCTGACTACTCTACTGAGGTTCTCCCCTGAGACCTCTTCTAAGTCCCCAGCCTTTAAAACCCCTCAAAGCAAAGGTCCCCGAACACTATCTCCATCCCATGAGCAAGCCCGCGCCTTTCCCTTCCCCCTCGTCTTCCCTCTCAGGCGTGTGTCTCCTCAACTCGAAGGGACCCCATGGGGCCTGCAACTGGGAGCAATGGGTAGCAGCAGCTGGTCCTGGGCTGACCCCTCAACCCTATCCCTACACCCTCCTTTTCTCCGGCTTCTAGTTAGCCCAGCCCCGGCTCGTTTCCCCGCCTCGTCCCTCTTGTGTTGCTTCTTTTCTTCCATCCTAGGCCTTCCTTGTTTCACTGTCTCCAGCTTTAAGAAACATCCTCTAAAAATCACCTGGACTTACGTTACAAACTGCACGAGGTCAAGAACCCACACACTGCCGGCCGGCCCGAGGCAGACCGGCTCTGGGCCCAGTGCCCCTTCCGGGAACGACCGGGTGGGGCCAGAGTGGGTTGACAGTTGTGAGGACACGACACCATTTATTCCTGTGTGTTTATGTGGAGAATAATGCAGCAATAAATAACACAGGGGTAAACCGTGTCATGTGCTCGCACTGTGGCCCTCCTTTGCCCTGCCCTGTATGCACAGCCGTCACCGCCGACAATTTTAGGACGTCTTTATCACCTGAAAAAGAAACTACGCATCCTTTAGTTACCACCCTCCTATCGGCAGCCCCCCCAGGCCCCGATCTCCACCTCTCCCCTGAGAAACCACAAATCTACATTCTGTCTGCACAGATTTGCCTGCTCAGGACATTCAAAACAAATGGAGTCATGCAGGTATGTGGTTTTGGTGTTGGGCCTCTCCCATTTCGCATAATGTTTTCTAGGCCTACCTGAGGTCTGGCGTTTATCGGTACTTCACTCCTTTTCGTGGCCAAGTAATATTCCACGTGTGGATAGACCGCTTTGTGCTCACCCACTCACCCACTGATGAGCATGCGGGCTGCTCCCGCCCTTTGGCCACTGTGAACAGTGCTGCTCTGGACATTCCTGCAAGTCTCCCTGCAAAGCATTCCTGCTGACGCCCACGTTACAGAGGAGGACATATGTTTTCCTTTTTTTTTTTTTGGAAAAGAATCAATAAATATTTACTTGATCCAGTCATTTTTAATACATACAGTTGACGGCCGGCCCCAGCCACGAGGGCCGTGGAGGCGGGGATGAGGACAGGGGACAGATGGTCACAAAGTAGGCAGGGCCCGAGCTCACCATAAAAACATCTTGCAAATAAACAGTTTGCAGGTAGACCATATATGTATATCCATGGTTACAAGTGAGAGCTGGAACCTGTCTTTCAAAATGCACTTATGTGCGGAGAACTGGCATTGAACACACACAGAACAAGAAACCCGAAGTGCAGCACATGTGGCTGCCAGGACAGAGGTGCTGGCCAGCCTCCCTGGACCCCAGGGCTCCAGGGCAAGCTTCCTAGAGCCCGCAGAACAAAGACAGATGGGGACAGCCCTGCCCTCTGTGGGTCGGGGTGCACCCACTCTTTCCTTTCCGAACCAGAGGAACAGGAGTGGGGCATGGCTGGGAGGGCCACCTGTCACACCAGGAGACACCCTCATCTGCCTTCGCACAAGCAAATACAGTGCATCTAAAATGTTGTGTGATGTGTCAGCCACTTGAGTCAGCCCTTCTCTAGTCTCAGGGCGACGGGGGCAGCCCCGGCCAGAGGCAGACCTTCAGGAAGGTGCCCAGCACCGTGCCTTGGGTTCGGGTCTCGTGCAGAGTCCACACCCAGCACACCCCAGGAGTCTGCCACTCCAGTCCCTCTCACTGAGGGTGTCAGTCAAGGCCAGGTGGGTACCTGGCTGTGTTCCCCCAGAGTGGGAGGTGGGCAGATCCTACGGAACTGCCCAGGACTCTGCCCCCTCGGGGGAGGGCTCTGCAGACCAGCTTGCCGCTGCCCCTCACCAGCAGGGAGGGCAGAAGGGGGAGACAGGGGTCTGACCCAATGGCCACTTTTGGCAATAGTCCCCATACCCACTTTAAAGACAAAGGAGGGGGTTAAAGTGCTAAACATCAAATTATCCAGGACCCCACCTGTTCCCACATATCTAGGTGGGGTTCCCACCCCAGGGACCATCTGTGGACCAGGCCCCCCACCCCCCACCAACTCGTCAAGGGCCAAGTACCTGCGAGGCCAGGGTGGGCAGCTGTCCCCAACAGAGATGCTGAGGTCCAACCTCCTCCAGCCATTGGTGACAAGGACAGAGAAAGTGTACCTGGGGCTCCCCACCCTCCTGAGGCAGCCCCTGCAGTGGCTTCCCACCTCCACCAGCTGCATACCCTAGTGACAAAGAAAAGAAAGGAAGTGACAAAGAACAAAGGAAAGAAAGCTCTCCTGCCCTGGAGCCTGGCCCATGCTGACCTACCTTGACTTTGACACTGGATCACACCCATGTGCCCACGTGTGAGTGGGGAGGAGCCCACCTCGCTACACCCTCCCTTGCACCCCAGGCTGCAGCTGCCCAGGATCCAAGCCTCCGGCTAAAGAAGCCAGTGACGGCAGCAGAGGGCCCCGGCCCCAGAGCGCCTGGGAACCTGTTTCCCTGTGGCAGGGCGGGGAAAGCAGAACCCACTGCGAGCCCTCTTCCCCAGGGGCTGGCTGAGGACGGCAGCTGGGGGACAGAGGCACGCCCAGGTGGGCCTCCCTGGGCAGGGGAGGGGCCCTAGGGACCCTAGCCCAGGTCCCAGACCCACCATTGGCACCAGGAAACCCTTAGCACCAAAATATCAGATTGTTACAAGTGTTTGTTTAAAACACAAAGTAGAAAAGGTTGCTACTTGTCACAGCAGCAAGACTGGTATCCACTGCACACCCGGAAGACACACGCATGTGGGCAGATGTAAAAATTCACATCATCCAGGATCGGCAAGGTCGCGCCCTCAGCCCACCCCCCGCTCCCAAGTGGAAAGCTGCCTCCATCCAAACCCAGAGGCTCTGAGCGTCCGGCTCCCTCCAGGAAGGCAAGTAAGGCTGCAGCCGGAAGGCAGGGCCCAGGGAGGAGGTTAGAGCTGTTGGCCGACTCCTCCAGGTCCCTGGACTCCCGCCTAAACCCTGCCCCACCCACAGACCTAGGTGCCCTCAGGGCCCCAAAGGGAGCCTAGACAGCCCCGAGCTCCCATCAACCCACTGTGACCTTGACCAAGTTCCCCCCAGGTCTTCAGCTCTCATTATCAAAAACCACAAGACCAGAAACAAAGGAGCAGGCGAAAAAGCAGGTAGGGTGCTCCACAGGAGCCTGTTCCCAGGCCAGGCCCGACCACAGACAGCAGAAGGCTCTTCCTGCAGTGGCCACTCCTCAGAGTCAGGCCCAGGCCCTGGCCCCGTGGGCCCACAGCCCCAGGTCGGCCCCAGGGCCCAGATTGGCTCTCTCCTAACCTATCGGGCTGCCCCAGCCAGGCTGGCCGTGTCTGTGTTGGCCAAGCTGGAGCATGCTCCTTGGGCTCCTCACCCCCAGAGCTGACAGCCTTGCGCCGGGGCCTTGAGCTCCCCCTCCACCCGCAGCCCTGCCAGTGGGAAAAGAAGAGCGCCTCCCTTGCCCCAAGCAGGCCACTGGGGATGGCGGAGAGCCCATCAGCAGGGGTACCGTCCACACCCAGGAGACCAGGACAGACACAGGCCAGGGCCCCAGACTCTGTCAGGTTGGGAGTGTCCCTCCAGTCTACTGCACAGCTGTGGCTATCATCGGCCCTCCCCGGGGAGCTCAGCCCAGGTGTGCCCTGCAGCAGCCTGCTCAGGGGAATGCCACCTCCAGGGAAAAGAGGGGCTAGCTGCCCACACTGGAGAGAGGAGGAGGCAGGGGTGAGGCACAGGGGACTGGAGGGCAGGGTGCCGCAGCTCGCTACCCCACTCTGGACAGAGGGAGGCTTGGCGGCCAGCATGGGGACGGGGCCCCACCTCCCCGCCAGGCGCCTTGCCAGCGCATCCCTTCCTTCCAGACAGTGGAGCTCTGGGCCCCTCACCTCTGTTTCCGGGGGCAGCTGTCCTGGCGGTGGGGGAGCATTTTGGGCGCAGACTCCTCGGGGGGGCTCGCGGTGCCGCCGATTCTTCCTTCCTGCTGGACTCGTCTTCTTGGGGCCAATGAGCCCTGGGTCCTGAGTCTGGCAGGCAGGGCGGCCCCAGTACAGAAGCAGCAGTGCTCTGCGTGGGCCTTGAGAATGTGGGACTGGACGCCACTCTCGGAGCGGAACCCCTTCGGACACAGCAGGACGAGCCGCCGGGTGGTCTCCCTCACTGCGGCTGGTGAGACGGCCTTGAGGCCGGACTGCCCGGAGAAGATGGCTTCGCAGCGGTCAGTGGGGCAGCTGACCAGCCTTTCTCCTTGACCTCATTCTTCCTTCCACGTCCCAGCAGCTGGGGGTTGAGTGTGGGGAGGCCTGGCTGCGTGTGTTGAGCGGTGCCATCTCAGGCACCAGGTCATCTTTCATGGGCTGCTTGGTCCAGTCTCAGGCCAGTTCGTCCTCTGCAACCTCCTGCAGGTGGAACAGGGCAACCTGGGCCAAGGTGTGGCTGATGTGGCTGCTGAACGGTCCGCTTGGTACCCTACAGGCCCTCCGCCTGGACGGTGGGGGGGGCGGGGGGGTCTTGCCCTCGGGCTCCTCTTGGGGCAGAGCCGTGTGCTCCCCGCCCATGTGGCAATCTCGGCTGCTGCTGGAGCAGTAGGTCTGGCAGCTGTGGGTGCAGGGGGGGAGGGGCTGTCACCTCCAAGGGCGGCTTCTCGCAGCTGGTGGTATGGGTAGCCCATGAGGCTGGGGAAGGCAGCCCTACAGCCCTCCCGGGGGCAGCGCAGCCCCCCATCTGCTTCCGCCCCTTGCACGGCCCCTCCCCTGCCGCTCCTCCTGCTTGCTCCCCTGGAGGGCTCGGTGTCAGAGGGCATGGTGCTGTGCTCAGCCACGGTGTGGCAGTTGAGGCAGGTCTTGGACTTGAACTGCTTCTAGCAGTGCTGGCACTTGAGGGCCTCCTGCAGCTTCTGACACACCTCCATGTGCTTCTTGAGCCCCACAAGGGTCTTGGGGTGACCAGGCGGTCATGGATGGCCCGCTGCCACTGCTCCTCAGAGTCACCCAGGGCTGGGTGGGCCTCGGGGGCCAACACCTCCCTGCTGACAGCGCTGGCTCTTCCTGCTTCTCTGCACAGGAGGCAGCCTCACTCAAGACTTGCCTTCCGCCTTGGCAGGCCTTTGAGTCTGCAGGGCCCTGAAATGGGCAGCTGCTCCCCATGATCTTCCTGGGTGTTTTCTGTTTCCCTCTGTGCTTCATGCACTCATCTGCCTTCTCAGGGGGCCCACGGCCCTCAGTGCCTCCTTGTCCCCCAAGGGCCTGCTGCCCAGAGAAAGGGGGCCAGTGCTGGGGTCTATGCTGGGGCCTGGCCTGGAGTGGACCGGCTGTGCTCCCCATTCTTGGGCCCTGCCTGCTTGGGTAGGAGGGGCAGGCTTCCGGGCCGCCCACAGCCCTTTTCTTCCCGCTGGACCTCTCCACGGTCCGAGGAGTTTTGTTCTCAGAGTAGATCAGCGGCACCATGTTGCAGGATGGTGCATGTCTGCTGATGGCAATGGGCTACTGACCATCCCCAGCTGTGTGACCCACACAGGTTTTGTACCTGTCACAACTTTCATCATTGGTACCGGTTTGTTTGCAGTCACCGGTTTGGTGACTGGCGCTGGCCCGGTGATGGGCACAGACTTGGTGACCAGTATGCGAATGGTGACCAGCACAGGCCTAGTGACCAGTGCAGCCTCGGTGGCTGGCACGGGCTTGCTGATTGTCCCTGATTTGGGGACCAACACAGGCTTGCTGGCCGACACTGCCTTACTGATACCGATGGGCGCACTGACACCCACATTTGCCAGTAGTGGTAGGTGTGCTCACTCTGGTGGGGTTGCTGACCCCAGGGGGCCAGTCGATGGTGACAGGCCGGCTGACCGGCCCAGGCCGGGGTCAGCTCACGTGGTTCTAAACCCAGTGCTTCTGCAGCTGGGCCTTGGAGTTGAAGGCAGCCTCACGGCAGGGGCAAGGAAAGGTCAGCCTTCCTGAGACAGCGCCCCTGGCACTGCTGGTGATAGCACTCGAGCCCATAGATGCTGGGGAGCTCCGGCCAGCACCCTGAGTTTGGACACTTCACCTGGGCATACGCCTTGAATTCAGCTCCCACCGGTTCATCATCAGGGAGAGAGGAACATCTCGGAAAGCCCAGTTCTCAGCTTTTGGAAGCCTTTTTTCTTACCTTCCGTCCTGTCACTGGCTGGACTTCCTGGGTCAAAGCAGAGTGGGCCCTGGCTGGGGCACCGTCTGCCCACCCTGGCCCACCGGCAACCCCAACTTCAATGGGTCCTGCCACACTGCAAGTCTGACCTCGTTCCGGCTGCCGTCCTTCCCAGGCCCACTCTCGCTGGACCCGGGGGCCGGCGCACCTCCTCCACAGAAGAGATCAGTAATGCCCGCGGTGCCCAGCGGACGGAGGTGGGGCGGGGGCGGGGTCTGGGCTGTGCAGGCGGCGCCGCCCTGCCAAACCCAGGTTTTCCTTCCTCATGGGTATATAGACCTAGGAGCGGAGCTGCTAGGGCGTAGGGTGCCTGTTTGAGGAGCGACCAGACTGCTTTATATTTACATACTTATGTTCAGGAGAAGGAAATGACTGAGAAGATGGCATAATAATGGAAATCTGCTCGCAGCCAAGGCAAGCTCGTGTTCGGGGAAGGGAGAAGTGAGGAAAGTAATCAGATCACCAAAGGTAGCATTGCTATCTTCCAAGTGACGGTGCCAACTGTGCGGAAACAGGTGCAGGGCAGCACCTGCGGCCGCCCACCTGGCGACGGACCTGCCCCTGCACGAATCGAGGCCCAGGCCGGCTGCGAGTCTCCAGGGACACAGCCTGGCAAAGAGACAGTTAAAGGCAAAGCAATCAAGGTCAGACAGGATGAAGAGACATGCTCAAGGTCGTGTATGTCCTGGCACATTAGCCAAGCTCCTACTATGCATCAGGGACTGCTAAGCATGTACATACTCTGTATGCATAGGGCCAAGCTCTGTTCTAAACGCTTTCCTGATCAAAAAGCTTTAAATCCTTCCAGCAGCTCTCGGAGGGGATTCCTGCTATGGCCCCCATATTTCAGACGAGGGCACTGAGTCAGGGGTGAGCTAGCTCCCCAAGGCTGATAGTTCCTGGTGACAAGGCTGGGATTCGAAGGCAGCCTGTCTGGCTCCGGTTTTACCTCATTACGCCACCTCAACTCTTCTCACTCAAGGACAAGGTTGACACTCTCATCTCATAGACAAGGACACCAAGGCTGAGTCGGATACCCTTTCCCAAGGCTGGGGACTCAAGCCCAGTCTCCATCCCACGCCAAGGGCTCCCTTTACAATGATGGGGACAGCTCACCATGCAGTGAGTCACAAAGACTGGAGGTACATGCACATACCTTCGCTTAGTGCTGCCTCCTCTGGGAAGTTCTCCTTGACTGCTCCTCCAGTAGGGGTTACAGGTCACCCCCCACCCTGGGCTCCTGAGCTTTCACAGTGCTCCTACCATGGCCCTGGTCACTATGTATGATAGTTTCTTGTAGGTAGCATTGGCCCACTGACTTTGAGCTTGACCTCGTCCCCTCTGCCTCTCCAGCACCATGCCTGGGACCTGGCCCAAGCAGGTGCCAAACAAGCACATGGGGAATAAACAGGTGAACTGTGACAGAGAGGTCCAGGTAAGAGTGACAGGGAATCAGGGAGGAAAAAGCTGAGCTGTGCCTTAAGCCAGGCCCTGGAGGTGGGGCACCTAGAGCAGTGGGGGTTGGGAACCCCACATGGAACAGGGACTTCCAGTGGGAGGGCTCAGGGTGTCCTCTAGGTCCTGAGGTCTAACGGTCCAGAGAGGCCTGGAGGTGGGGGGACTGGTCCGCTGTGGGGGGCAGGCCAGCTACAGCAAGTACAGATGGGGCCTTAGTGCAAATAGGAAGGGGGCACCTTCTTTTCTCGGGGACGCCCAGCCCTTCCCCGGCCCTGTGGGGGTGTGGTGTGTGTGAATTTGTAAATCTCCCTGGCTGGTTGGCCTCTGAACAATGAGAGGTGGGCAGCAGAGGTGTGAGTAAGGGTCCAGCGCCCCAGAACCGGAAACGGAGGGCGTCTTTCAGAGGTGGTCACAGTGGCCTTGCCCCTGCTCCCTGGGAACATGGCTGATGCAGTGCCCATGGTGTGCTGTGGGCAGGCCGTCTGTCCCTGTGGGCAGGCCACAAGCTGGCCTTCTGCTCAGGCAAGGCCTTCCCTCCTCGGCTTCCTTCTTAGCATGGGGAGAGGTCGGGACAGACAGAAATGAGGAATCTGGGAAACATTCCCAAGGGGGTCGAGTGCCTGGTCACAAGACTGGCTCAGAGGGAGGGACCACATTAGGAAGGTTTTGGAAACCAGAGACGCCTAGTAGTGGAGGCAGCTGCCTCGTATGGGAGTGAGCCCCCACCAAGGGGCAAGTCCCAGCAGAAGCTGTGGCCACCCTCACAGGGGTGTCTGAGGAATCCCTCCGTCGAGGTGCAAGCGTGGATTGGAAAAGCCCCAAGATCACTCCTGAGGCTCTGCTAGGACACGCCCTTCCAGAAAATGCAGAAGTCTTCAATCCTCCGCAATCTCTTAATCCTTTTTTCTCCAGCTGCCACTCCAAAATCCTCCAGGCTATGAGGATGTGGAGAAGAATTAAGAGCCCACCCTCCCGTTTTACAGATGAGGAAACTGAGGCCCTTAAAGGAAAGAGATAGGTTCAAGGTCACAGTGCAAACTAACATTCCAACTGAATACTTCCCAGCATCTCAGCACACCTGAGGGCACTATCTCCATTTCACAAAGACCGAGAGAGGTTAATTTGCCCCAAGTCACGCCCCTACAGCTGGGCAGGGTGGGGGCATTTTCTAACAGGGTCTCCTTTGCCTCTAAAGCCCTTGCTGGTGCCTCAACATCTCAAACCTCCTGGTCCCACAGACAGCGAGAAAATCAGCTAAGTCTACAGACAAATGCAGACGGTCCCTTTCAGTGTTGCCTCCCAGGATCAGCCCAGGGAGGCTGGCAAGTCATCTTATCTCCGAGTTTGTCCCCCCCCCCCACCTTGTATAATGGGGATAATAATAGCACCAGCGGTATCCAGGGCTTGTAAGATTTAAGTAAATAATGTATGTAGAGTCTTCTCTTTGGAGCCCTCGACAGACAACATTACTTCTTCAATGCCTTTCCTTCTCCAGAGTGAAACGGCTGCAGTATTTTAAGTTTTTTCTCTCAGTGCATTCTCAAACGCTAAGGATGAGGCAAGAGGCTGGTTAGCCATATGCTCTTGACAAAGCTTCCAGATTGCTGAGGCCAATGGCCTTGGCCAATTTATTGAGGTGTAATGTATGTGCAACAAAATGCACCCATTTTAGAGTTTGGTGAGTTCTGACAACCATATACACCCATCTAACCACTTTAATCAAGATACAGGCTATTTCTGTCATCTCAGAGTTCCTTTGTCCCCAGCCCAAGTCACCTCCCCCCACCCCATCCCAGACACCCAGTGATGGGCTTCCGGTGGGGTCTGGATGAGATTTATCTTTCCTAGGGTTGTTGCAAGGCAGTCATACGATTATTGTGTTCTTTTGCGTCTGGCTTAGATTCACGCACTGTTGCTTGTATCAGTAATTTGATCCTCTGTATTCTCACACAGGACCTCACAACTGAGCGGGTTGCTCCCATGTGGCTCCATCGACAGACTGGGCCTGAGAACTGGCCGGTCTCCTGCTCTGCTGCGTCCTAACCACTCGGGGCCTGGCCCAAGGTAGGCGCTCAAGCTCTCCGCGAGTAAACTGATTAAACACGCAGCATTTGTGAAAAGCATGACGCGCCAGACCGAGGTGGTGAGTCATTTCATTGCTTCTCCAGCAACCCCACCAGCGCGGAGGGGAAGGGGTCGAACTTCTGTACGATGAAGTGGAAAGGACGGTTTAAAATAAAGAGCTTCCGCCGACTTGGGAATAGTCCCTGTGTTCAATTATCCACACAGCCCCGCGCTCCCCGCCCCGACCCCACCAGGGATAATTAAAAGCTCGACGCCTCGGTCCCGTCCCAGGGGAGGCGGCGGTGCTCCCGGAGTGAATGGGCTCTAAGGAATGAATAACGACACAGTGGCCTCATTGTTCGGCGGCCGGGGAAACTGAGGCCAGAGGGAGGGAGGGAGGCCGCCGGGTGACTGGAGGCTGGGTCACCGCGTGAGTCAGCGGCGCAGACAGGCAAGATTGCTGTCATTAAGGTTTACAGGTCCGCCGCCGCCACCGCGGCTGTGCGGCCTGGGCCCCGCCCGGCTCGAGTCTCCGCCGCGGGCGCGCCTCCCCGCGCCCCGCTCGGGTCACCACGCCTCGGCGCCCAGCGGGGCGCCCCCACCTCCCCCAGCAGCGCCCAGGGCGCAGCCGCGGGAGCCCCGCCGCCCGCCGAGGGCTGAGGAGAGGGCTCCAGGCGGTTTCGGCCCCGCCCCGCAGCATCTCCGCCTCCTCTGCCTGCAGCTCCGTTCCCCCGGCCCAAGCGCTCGCAAAGAGGCGCCTCGGACGCAGCCTGGAGGCTGGAACCGGAGCCCCGGGGTGGGGGTGGGGGTGTCCCTGCCCTTGCCCGGGCCTCTACCTGCGCCAGCCACGGGGCGCCCCAGGAGGCGGCGCGGGCTCTCGGAGCGCGGCGCCGGGCAGACTGCGCACCGCCGGCCCGGCCTCCGCCCGGCGCCGCGGCTGCGCGCGCGCTCCCGCCGCCCCTCTCCCCTGGCGCCGGCCGCGCGCACCCCGGGCCCACGCCTCCGCTCTGCCGCGGCCCCCGCCCCTTCCCCGGGTGCGCGCGGCCCCGGGACCGGCGCCCCCACCCTCTTTCCTCCACGAGCGCGTTCCAGGGCGCGCGCACCCGGCCCACTCCCGCCCTCGGTTCCCAGGTTGCGGTCGGAGCGAGTCGTCCCTGCTCCCTGGCCTCGCGTCGCCGCCGCCGCCGCCGTCACGCGGCTGAGTCACGGGCCGTGCACACCCGGCGACGGGGCGCGCACTGCTCGGCCCGGGACCCTTGCAGCCCGGAAGCGGGGGGAAGCCCCGCCTCCCCACCCGCCACAAGGAGGTTCCCGGCCGCTGTTTCGGCGACGCCGCGAGCGTCCCCGTCCTCCCAGCCTGACCTGTAGTTCCGACTCCTACCCCCGCCGCCAGCCTCCGTGTCTTCGCCTTCGAACCCCGCTCTGAATAATGTTCCCCCTCTTTGCTTCCTTCTCCTTCTTCGCCTCCTAACCTGGCCTCCTTGCAGCGACCGGTCCCCAGTGCCACCAACCCTAGCCCCCCGGATGCCTGGCCCCCTGGCCTCCGGGCCAGGGTGGTGGTGTCGGGCTCGTTAAGGATGCAGTTTCCGGGAGTAGCTGGGGCACAGGACAGGTCTCGGGGACAGCAAGTAGGGGTCACCGGGAGGGGAGGGCCAGGCGGAACCGGCGCCCTGCCTAGCCTGAGGGGGCGGTAAGGGGTGTGGACTGGTGGACTTGGTGTAGACCTGAATCTGTCCTTAAATGTTTAAAAATAGACTCGCTGTATAGAGAAGAACACTGGAACCTTTAAGTCTTCATCCCCTCGCCTGAGTCCAGAGTGAAACTCCAAACATACTTATTAAGAAACTGTTGCTTTATTTTGACTCGTTTACATAAATTTTCCACCTTGGGGAGGATGGTGGTGGGCTTGTGGAATCCCCAAAATAACTTTTAATGGAGCGAAGCCTTCCATTATGGGAAGCGCCTGGACGCAAGAGGCGTCTGGAGACCTAGGTTCCCGCCACCAGCTGGCTAAGGGCTGGGGCACCTGGCTGCCCCTCCGGCCGCTGTTGGGAAACTAGACACCCCCACCCAGAAAGACCGGTCTTCCTTCCTGAAAACGCTCTCTGATCATTTAGAGAGAGACGAGATTAAAAATAAGGTGAAAGTAATTTGCTTTTCTGAATGGCATTCGCTAGGCCTAATTCCAGTCATATTTATCGTTCAGTCAAGGTCAAAGTGACCTTCACAGTCTATGCAGTTCCAATGACCTATTACCCTATCGCCCTGGTGAGACCTCCACTGAGAACCTTAGATCTTTGTACAATCCTCCCCCGAGGGACTCGTGGGGAGGGACACCGGGGTCTGAGAGGAGGGACTTTTGATAGAGGGAGAGAGGAATGAAGGTGGA
Source organism: Micronycteris hirsuta (assembly GCA_004026765.1). Lineage (NCBI taxonomy): Eukaryota > Metazoa > Chordata > Mammalia > Chiroptera > Phyllostomidae > Micronycteris > Micronycteris hirsuta. The sequence continues at coordinate 74,308 of PVJI01004518.1, read as the reverse complement.
CAGGTGATGTCAACGCCATGTGTCACATTGCAGGGAGCCATAAAGGTTTATGGCCCTGTCCCAGGGAGGCCCTGCCACCCTGCCCCCCCCCCAAGGCTCTGCGGGGCTGAGTACAGGGGACACCCTGGGTAGGCAGCCATAAAACCTGACTACCTGGTCACCTGTCTGGCTCCCTTCCCCCTGCCCTCTGCTCTGCAGGGGTTGGGTTGGGGGTGGGAGAGGGACAGAGCCCACAGTGATTCTGTGGTAAGCAAAGCAAGTTCAGAGTCCCCTTCCACAGTCCCGGGGCAGCTAACGCAGGTCGTAACACTTCTGTGATGGGCCAGGCGCGGCGGTGGGAGAGAAGCAAAGGGTTTCATTTAAAATGATGAAATGGTGGGAAGAATGAAAGAGAAGGCGATTAGTGCTCACCTTTGAAAGAAGGCAGGGAATGGTTACTTTAAAAGGTTTTCATTGGTCCTAGTCTGAAGCCGGCTCCTCCTGGGCTAAAACCTCAGGCCAGCTCAGACCTGCAGTTCTGGATTGCCCCCACGCCTCCCTGTTTTTTCACTTTGAACATGAGCTCTCAGACATTACGCCTCTATTGCCTTTCCCCTTTTCTGCTGTGTGTGTGTGTGTGTGTGTGTGTGTGTGTGTGTGTGTGTGTGTGGCTAGCTGGCTACTTATCTATCTTTATATAGCAGTTTTCCAGGCTGGCAGGTCAGAGGCCTGGAGGGAGGAGAGCTTCTCTCATTTATTCTCCCTGCTCTGCTGCCTGACTCACTTGGGGCGGGTCTACCTCCCGGTCCAAGCAAAGCCAGGAAAGTGGCTTCCAGCAAACTGAATGCCATTCGCGAGACGGGACAGTAAGGACTTCAGGTGAGTCCATAGATATTCGAACCACAGCAACAGACAAAAATCAGGGGAGACCCCCACAAAACACCCAACTAGATTTCCAGTTGTTGGCAAGTGGCTGGTTTGCACCACATGATAATGCTGGGCTGTTTCCCACCATGAGGACTGGCCGCCTCTCGAGGGGAAACGATGGGTCCGCACCAGCCAACTGGCTCTTCGAACAAATGGCTGGTTCTGGGGCTGGGGCAGGAAACACTCAAGATGAGCCTAGACCATCTTGTCGTGCCAGGAAGTGAGGAGGTGCTTCAAGATCAAAGGCTGTGGCCATGGCAAAGGGACATCAGAGTGAGCCTCAGCGAGCGCCTGATGGCCAGGGCTGGCTCCATTTTAGAAAAAAATAAATCATTTTAATCCAAAGAATAAAGTAAATGTCCACGGGTGAATCTACATGGATACAAAGAAGTGATTGATTAAATAAATAAGGGAGAAGAGTCAAATTTCCCATACAGATAGTTTCAAATAATTTATGTAAATGTTCTTCCCTTAAAGTGGTGGAGCTTACTCGTCCTCCCGTTGAATGTGGGCTCCACTCCGTGATGTGCTGCCGGAGGGTACATTATGGGAAGGATGGTCGGAGAGTAACTCCAAAGTGGGAAAACCTGACAAACACCACCTCCGCCAGGTGGTCAAGGTCAACATCATCAGTGGCAAGTCACTGTAATAGCATGTACCCCAGATCTGATGTGGTGAGCACAGCACTTCACCTCTGTGGTCTTCCTCTCAAAAAACCCATAACCCCAGTCTAACCATGAAAAAAACATCACACAGACCCGCCCGAGGGACATTCTTCAAAACTGTCTTGGTCATGAAAAATGGGAGCATCTGTCGCAGCCCAGAGGAGCCTAAGGAGATGTGAGGATTAAGTGGAAGGTGGTATCCTGGTTGGATCCTGGAAGAGAAAAAGGAGGTGAGGGGAAAACTAGCGGAATCAGAATAAGGTATAAAGTTTAGTCAATAGTAATATACCAATGCAGCTTCCCTAACGCAGTGGTACCGTAGTAATGTAAGTTGCTTACAGTGGGGGAAATTACATGGGAGCTGTCTGTACTATCTGCAACTTTTCTGTAAATCTAAAACTGTTCTAGAGGAAGAAGGATTTTGTTTGTTTGTTTGTTTGTTCTTCAAAAGCTAGTCTGGCTTGGCTTTTAGAATCCACGTTGTAGGTGTTCTAAGGAGAAGGGAAAGGACTAGCAAGGGATCCCTGGGGGCCCTGAGAGAGACGGCTGAGACAGTTGGCAAGTTGATCAGGCAGAATAAAATAATCTGGTTTTTAAATCGCTTGCAGTTCAGATAGAATGGTTTTATTTTATTTTTTAAAGATAATCCTTTTTTAAAATCCTCGCCTGAGGATATATTTATTGATTTGAGAGAAAGAGGAAGAGGGGAAAGAAAGAGAGAAACATTGACGTGAGAGAGAAACATCAGTAGGCTGCCTCCCACAAGTGCCCCAACCCAACCCGGTCCTTGAACCGGAAACCTAGGTTTGCCCCGTGACTGAAAATCTAACCCACAGCCTTTCGGTGTGTGGGAACGATGCTCCAACCAATGGAGCCACCCAACCAGAGCTCATTTGGGTGGTTTTAAAGTAGCTTGCAGGTTGCCCAAACCAAAAACACTCTCCTGAAATTCCTTTACATGCAAACTTAAAATTTTAATTGCTTTAAAAGAAAGTGCATGAAAAATACGTGGTGATCCCATTCCTCTAACGTCCAAAAGCAGGCAAAAGTAGGCCTAGGTGGCCCGGCTGGTGTAGCTCAGTGGATTGAGCGCGGGCTGGGAACCAGAGGGTCCCGGTTAAATTCCCAGTCGGGGCACATGCCTGGGTTGCGGGCCAGGTCCCCAATGAGGGCCATGTGAGAGGCAACCATACATTGCTCTTTCTCCCTCCCTTCTCCTCTCTCTGAAAATAAATAAATAAAATCTTAAAAAAAAAGTAGTCCTAGGTGGGAGGAGTCTGGAAAATGGTTACCTGTGTGGAGGTGGCTGGGAGGGAGTGAGGGAGGGAGCTTCCGGTACTACTGATGTTCTGGTTTCCCACCTGGGAGCTGGTTATTTGGGTGTGTTTGCTTTGCGAAAATGCATCAAGCTATATGCTTTTCTGTACGTAGGTTCTATGTCAATAAGAAGCTTATAAGTCTTCAGATAAGTTGATTTCAAGCATTAAACTTTAGAGCAGGCAGAGACTAACATCCTTCTACCTATCTACCCACCCCTGAGGCAAACTCTGGAATGGTCCAGTAGTTTGCCTAAGGACACAAAGCAGATCAGCTGGCCATCCCCAAGCCCTGGTGACTAGGCTTTTCTTCCTGGCCTGCGCTAGGCAGCAGCAAGTCCTTTAACCAGGCGACAGGTCTGGGCCAAGGAACATCTGCAGGGAGGGAACCGCAAGGAAGGGCAGCACCAGTGCCAACCTGGGTGACCTGAGACTGCACTTGCCTCCTCTGTGCCTCAGTTTGCCCACTGGTAAAGAGAGTCTCCAGTGACTGAACTTTGTCTGCAGATCAGCCAAAAATGTTGTCCTGCCGTTGTCAGACCGGTCTCGGTCAGCGGGATTCCTCACATTCCTCTGTGGACCGAGGTCCCTGGAGTCTGGACAGTAGGGGCGTGGTGCGGACGCTGCAGCTCTGTCCCAGGGTGGCAGAGGGGAGAGAGGCCGCCCGCGGCCGCGTCACTCCTACCTCAAAAGTCCGTCCAGGGGATGGACACATGGTCCAGCAAAGAGGACGCTGAGCCCCACAGGGGAAAGCGATGGACCGAGGTCACCCACCTGGTGGGATCCCTAAAGACTTTTAGCTCAGTAGTGACCTGTAGCCATCTGCCACTGGAACCATGAGTTCTGTTTCCTTAAATAAATGTTTCCTAATCTCTTTTGTTAAAAAAAATATAGACAAATGAAAAGCCTAACAACCAGTATGTACTTGTCATTCCAGCATTTGAATGCAATCATCTGAAAGGTTTGACTTGTGCAGCAACATTTCATTTCTGTCTTTTTTAATATTTAATTTTTGAGGTTAAATGAAGCAGGAGAATGGGATCTCTCAGTTTGCCATTGTTGGGAGTGAAATGGGTCTCCTGAGACTTCTCCAGAGGTCAGGAGATGGGTGCAGTTGAGTCATCCTGCGGGAGGGGCCATGGCCAAAGGGCCCTACACCCAGGAAATCCCATGGAGGTGATTGGAGGGGCTTCTCTCCTAAAGAATTATGCCATCGAATATCAAACTCACAGAGCAAACCAGTACTTTGAGAGCCGGTTCGCTTTCAGGTTGTCTTTTTTTTTTTTTTTTTTTTTTTTACAGTTGTTTGAGTGTGTAGCTTCATCTACAGTTGATAGAAATACTATAGAGAGATTTCTATCAAAAAATCTCTTTCCCAAGCCCCCTCCCACCCCACCCATAACATCTTGCATTAAGTTTGTCTTTGTATGTGACCTGCTGGGCTTTCAAAGATCATCTGGTTAAATCCTCTTCTTTTAGTGATAAGAAAACAGAGGCCTGGGGTGACCAGTGAGATTCCCAGGCTCACACCTGGGGATGCCAGGGTCCTCTGTGGCTTCATCGACATGCAGTTTCATTTCCTCTTCCCCAAGATGCCTGGGATTAGGTTGGTTCGGTAGGTAGCGGTAGCAGCCTCTTGTTTGTTTTTTCCCCCAACTGGTAAAGCAGCAGAGGTTCATTTCTCAGGCTCCTGTGCGCGTGGGGGGCTGGCTGGGAGCTCTGCCGGCCATTCCTTCCCTGTGCGGGCAAGGTTGCCAAAAGCAGGGAAAAGGAACGCAGCGACTGGATGGAGGCTCTTCCGTGCGAGCTGTCAGCTCCCAGGGCCATGCCTGACTTCGGGGAGGCAAGGGAGTGAGGTTCTGTCTTTTACCTGTGACTGGAACCCAAAATATTTGTTGAGCAGCACTAATGAACACTCCATTAACACTCAGCCTATTAGGAGAGACAGGACCTTTTGCATCGGTCACTGGAAGCTTCTTTCTTTGCACGATTAGAGGGCTCGTTTCCTGACTTCACCTTTTCCATTGCGCTGCCTTCTTCTTTGGCAGTCTCCCAGAGTGGGCCGGTGCCTACCGTGGGCCCTACAGCCTGAACTCCCGAGGGAGGGAAGGGATCTTGGGAGGCATGCCTGCGCCCTCAAATCAGTGTGTTCTGGAAGCCCCTCTTGGAATTGCTGACAGAATCTGAGGCTGTGTTAATGAAAGGGAGATGATATTTCCGGTATAAATGACACAAATTGGACTACTTCATTCATTCACTTATCCATTCAACACTCACGACATTCCAGATCCAAAACACTTACCTGGGTACACACTTTCAACAGAAATGTTGACCAATTGCGGGTCCCCAGAGCAGGGTGACCATGATAGTGAGCGATCTGGAAATCCAGTCCTGGGACGATAGCCCAGCAGAACAGGGCACGGTTAGTTCGTAAGAGAGGAGGGAAGGAAGGATGCAGTAAAACTCGTCAAGAAGGGCTGGTGGGCAGAAGCAGGTTTATCAGCGGGCTGCTAATGGCAGGAGCTGGGTCAGTGGGTGGAAGTGGTGGGCAGGCAAACGGCTCGGTCGGGGGGCAGCCTTTTGCCTGCAAAGTTCACCGAGGGCAGAACAGATTTCCTTGAAAGCAGGGAATTTACAGCCCCTGAACTCCAAACAGGCTGGATGCCCTGTCATTGATTATTTCTGATGCCCTTCCCAAGTCTGGTCCATAGTCCCTGAAGAAATAGACTTCCCAGAATCTCTTATTTCAGGATCTAAAATTTCACCTTGAACTCCAAATGAAGTCATGCACCTCTTAGCATAAGAGTTGGTATTTTTCATAGGGGGGTCGAATTAAATGATAATCTGTTGATGACTGGTCCTTTGCAGCTAGCACTTACAGAGAACTGATGACATATCAGGTACTTTTCTTAGCGCTTTTACCTATATTAATACAATTGTTAACTGATTTAATTCTCATTCCTACAACCAAGGTGCCACCATCACCTCCCTCCTCATTTTACAGATGTGAACACGGAGGTACCTTGCCAGTACGGAGCAGAGTCAGACTGGAGTCCAGTCGGCCTGGCCCCAGAGCTCTGCTTCGACCACCGCTTTGCAGGACTCCCTTTCTGACGGCTGAGGAAACGGCACCCAGGGCAATTAGTGACATGTGCATGGTCACAGGGCTAGGTGAATGGTGGCACCTGGATCTGGATGGAACCCAGTCTTCTAGCCACCCCCACTGTGCACAGTGCGGAAGGCTTTTATCACTGACGACCCACCCATCCAGTGAAGGTCCTGGGCAATTTATTGCACTAAATGAGACGATCCCAGCAAACTGAGGACCAAGCTGTGGGAATCTAAGAGTTTTTTTCTAACACAGTAAGCTGAATGCCTCTCCGTTTCCCCTGGTTTGAAATACTTCCCCAACTTTCTCTGGATCTACGTAAATCCTACCAAACACTCAAGACCCAGGCACTGGCTCTGTCCCCCACTCTGCCAGGGAGTAGTTCCCACACAGATTCTTCCCAGGACTCCCCGTAGGTGAGGCCAGCAAAGATCTGGGGGGTTTACGTAGGCTAAATGTATCCATCTTCGAAGTTTGGACTTAGGAAAACTTCCCGACTGTGGAATTTTAAAAATTTTCCTTTTGTGTTTGTCTAATATTCTCATGGCTTTAGTTTTTATGTTTCAATCTTGGAACCATCTGGAATGTCCTTTGTTATGTGGAATGAAGGCGATAACCAGGGTTCTTTTTTTCCATGTCTGCCCTGAAACGCTATTTATTTCGGATATCCATTTTCTCTGAACCGACTTGAAGTAACATCTTTATATACAACTGAAGTCCACGTATATTGGAAATCATTTGGAGTACGCTCTCTGACCACTTGGAAATTAAGATTCAAAAAGAGAGCTAAAAAATCCCCCAAATGTTTGGGAACTGGGTAACAGACTTCTAAAATAACCCATGGGTCAAATGGAAAGTAGAAAATATTTTTAACTGAATGATAATGAAAATATAAAATATCAAAACTTGTGGGCTACCGCTATAGCTCTGCTGAAATAATTGGGTAGTCTTATGCATGTTTTACAAGAGCAGAGAGACTGAAAATCAATGATCTAAGTATCCATTTCAATTAGGGAGGGAAAGCATATTACACCCACAGAAAGATGGAAGAAAATAATAAAGAAAAGAGTGGGAATTAACAAAATAGAAAACAGACATATAATATAGGAAATATTCAAAGCCGTAAGTTGGTTCTTAGGAAAAAAAAACCATATGTATTTAAATCAATTTCTGGCCTCTTCACTCGGTTCTCTCTATGTGCATGTCAGTCAAAAGCTATTTTAATTACTAAAGTTTTATGGTGTCTTACTATTTGGTTGGGCTAGACCTTGCCCATCACTCTTTTCCAAATCTTACCTAGCATTTGCCTTTGGTTTAAACTGTAGGCTCAGTTGGCCAGCTTGGCCAGACTCCACACATATCCCTCATTTAAACTCTGCTGGCATTTCTGTTGGGGTCAAGTTCAATTGCAGGTTAATAAGAAAAGCACTGACACCTTTACAACCCGGAGTCTTCCTAGCTAAGAACGAGGTATGTTTTTTCAGTTATTCAAGTCTTCTTTCGTGTTTGAAAATTTTCTTCACATAAGAGCATACATATTTTGGGAATGCTTTCCCTAAGTATGTTATTTTTATTGTTTTGGTTGCATCAAAAATGGAAGCTTTTCTTCAATTACATTTTGTAGTTTTAGCTGGTCGGCTTCCAATACCTCTATTTAATATGTAACAAAGATCATGTTTTGGGACATTTTAGCTAAAGCATATGAATCATCCTTGTCAACCACATCCTCTTCAAATGTGACATACGCATCCGACTTTATGTTTCTTTCATAATTCTGACATATAATCTATAGGCAAATGCTGTATTTATCCCAAAAGTTGTCACTGAACTGCAACTGATGCCCCAAAGCAGTATAAACTCCTTTGGGCGACAGTTGCCTAGTCACAGATATTCATCCCAAGTGGCCCGGTGACCCGGTACGCGGTGGCCCGGGCACTCTGCAGACAGACAGCACCCGGTGCGGGTCTGCTCGTCCACAGGAGAGCTGATGGGAAGCATGTGCTCCGGAGTGCTGCCTGTGCACTGCAGGAGCGGGGCGTCCGCAGGCCCAGAAGGGATCCAGGGCACTTCCGCAAGCTCTACGGCCTCTTTCATATTGATTTATCATCCTTCTGATATAAAAGTAATGAATGCATACTCATCGTGGAACATGAGAAGACATATGGAGAAGAACATAAAACTCCCTCTCCGAGCTCTACCCTCCAGAGATCCCCACTGCTCTGTCTCTTTACAGGGTTTTCTCCTTGCACGTTCGCTAGTGCAGATTCGACACCCGAGGTCACTCTGCGCAGATGGTTTGGAATCCTGTGTCTCATGTGTATTTGGTCATGACATTGTGTGTTCTTCAAAAGCTAGCTTTTTACTGGTGGCGTGGTGTTTCCTAACAGTTATTCAGTAATCTATGTACCCATTTTACCTCAGTTTGCCTTTGGGTTGTTTCCAGTTTTTCCAAAGTAAGACTTAAGTCAGAAAGGAAAAGTGAAGGGAAAAAAGAATGGTTAAAGACTTGACACCTTCACCCCCTGCGCAAACATCTTTGCCCTTTTCTCTGATTTTGTCTTTTGAGTACATTCCTAGGTGGATTACTGGGTCAGAATTAGGAACATTTAAAAATATTGTGGTAAAATACATATAACTTAACATTTACCATCTTCACCCTTTTTCAGGGCACAGTTCAGCAGCATTAAGCACATTTGCACAGCCATGCACCATCACCACCCATTTCTAGAACTTTTTCATCTTGCAAAACTGAAACTCTGTACCTACCGACTCCCTGTCTTCCCCTCCCTCCGTTGCTGGTAACCTCCACTCTGTTTTCTGTCTCTAGGAATCTGACTACTTCAGGTACCTCCTAGAAGTGGGATCATACAGTATTTGGCCTTTTGTAACTAGTTGTTATGGGTTAAACAGAGCTATTTACTTAGCATCATGTCCTCAGGAGTCATCCCTGTTGTATGTAGCTGGTGTCAAAATTTCCTTCCTTTATAAGGCCGAATAATACTCCATCGTACGTATACCCCACATTTTGTTTATCCATAGGAACATTTTTTAAGGCTCTTGATCAAATTGTCTTCTGCTGTCCAGAAAGGTCACGCCAATCTCCCTGTCTGCCAGGCACGTATGAAATTTAAATTCCGTATCACAGTGACGAATGGTCTGGTTTACTCACTTGGCACATGCACGGGGTGGTCTGCACTTGAAGACGGGCAGGATCAGCTTATTGCCAAGCGACCCCCGGGGGACTGCCCTCCTTCCTAATGGGCGTGCCCTACACATATGCGGGCTGGGGCAAAGCAGGTTTGCCGTCGTGAGGACACAAGTCACAGAGTTTATTCTTGTGTCATTGTTTGTTAATTATCGATGACTTTCCGTATGTAACCGACAGCGAGATGTTATCGGAGGCTAAAGGAGCTTCCCCAGTTTGGTGCAGAGCCTCCGAACTTGGCTCATGTCTCAGCGGGCCTGTGTCCAGCTTTGACCTCCCCCGATTTCATTCTTTTAAATCTGATTCAGCTTTTGTGCCACCAAGGAAGGCGCAAAGGATTTTATTCGGGAGGAAACATCTGGAATCTGTGCCGCCCATTAAACATTTCTAAGGGCGTCACTTACATGATTCCACCTGGTTTCTATAACGTCTGCGGCCCCAGGAGGCAGGCAGGGTGACATTGTCAATCACATCTGTGAAGACACAGGTGCAGAGAAGTTGCACTACCTGCTGGAGGCTGCACAGTCAGTTTGGGCCCCCAGGACTCAAGGTCTTATCTCCTGACCCCTGTGGGCCACCTCTGTCCCCTCCTTGAGTCCCAGCTCATTCTTGCAGTTGCGAGGGTGTGCTGTTCCTTTACTTGGCTTGCCAACCCTGTTGGGTTGTCCAGGAATGTACTTTCTTGGAGAGGAAAGGGAATAGATATTTTAGCCACACACAAAACACTGTGCTTGCCAGGCACCTAATAAGGACACTCAATAAATATTAATTAAAGCATGCAGCCACAGTGCCTGATGTGCTGGCCAGATCCTTTAAAGTGGCAAGAATATTCCATGAGAGACCGAGTGTTGAGCTAGAAGGCTGTGTGGAAGGCAGGGATGTTCTGGAGGAATGGAACCATTCTCTGGAAAGATGAAACTGCTCTCGGGGGTCCCTGTCTATCACCAGAAGGGGGGAAATGGAACCTGTGTCTTCCTAGCTGGGCTGACATTTACTCTGCCCCCCACCCACCCCAGATCTCTCAGGCCAGGAGAGAACATTGGGAGACAGCTGGCTGGGGTTAGGTGAGTGTCATTCATGGGGTGTGAGCAGGAAATGGGATGGGTGTGCCCACCCTCCTCTGGCATTCTGAAGGATTTACTACTCATGGAGTAGGTGCCTATTAAGTGTCCCTGCCTTGACAGAGACCCAGCAGAAGTCTGTTTGATAAGCGATTCTGGGCACGTGGGCATTACTGGAACCTTTTCCCCGGTTGGATCCCAGGGCCAGGGGAGCGAGGGAAGCCAGGCAGGGAGTAGAGGGTGAGGCAGAGGCCTGGGTGGGGAATACTTGGGGAGCCACTTGGTGGGAGAGCCGCTGTCCAACAGGATGATGTGCCAGGAAGAGGCCGGAGGGGGAGGTGGTGGCAGGAACACCACCCAGAGCCTGCGACCGCCCTCTCTGTGCATCAGGACCCATTATGCGCATAAAGCACTCGCGGGGAACGCGGACCCAACCCACGGCTCAGGTCCCTGGGGCTTTTCCAAGTCCGCTGGTATCTGTTTCTCTAGGCCTCTTTTTCTTTTTCAAAAGTAAGATTTTAAACAAAATGATCAGTTTTAAACAAATGAGTCCTTACAGATTATTTTGGTGTCAGAGCATTTCTGCACTACCTTCATCAAACTGCACCATACATGCTCCTCTCCATTCCAGAAGAGGGGGAACGGGCACGGGCTGTGTGGTTGTATGCACAGCTGTGAAATACTGTGCTCGGGTGTGCCCAGCAGGGAGGCCACCGTGCAGGGCTTCCTGGCCGACCAGCCTGTGTGGGTAAGTGCCCTCAGGGTTATTTATTCTATGCTGGGCTCCGACGGTATGACTGATGAGCGTCTCTTCCGACCTCATGATTCTGTAGCTCCATCTCCACCATGTTCTTTCAGACTCATCATCTTGGTCAATCTCGTGACAGCTCTATGTTGGTAAGTGTAATTATCACCATTTCGTCCGTGGGGAAATATACATCTCAGGTGACACCGCTGATAGTGACAGACACTTCTGGCTCCACCATTGGGGCATTTCGTGCTGCTCCTGCTATCGCTGTCTCCATTATCTTGGGTTTGCCAGTACTTTCCATGGAACAAGCACAAACGCCTGGGAGGCACTGCACGGTCCTGCCCCTTGATAGCCCTTTTCTCCTCAATTCCAATCCATCGGTCCCTGCTGTCCCCTCCTTGGCCACACTGGCCTCCCAGCTGTTCCTCTAACATGGCCACCTACCCATCTTGGTCCAGGCCTCGTCTGTCTCCCTTTCTTGGAAGGGTCCTACCTGATCCTGACCCCAGTCAGGCCTACCCTGATCCCAGATCTGGAAGAACCACCCCCAGCCCCACACCAGCCCTAGCCCCTCACTCTACTTTCTGTTTTCCAGAGCTCTTGGAACTGTGTGAGGTTTTGTGTTTTCTGTGTTTGTTTACTTAGTGATTACCTGTCTCCCCATAGAATGCAAACTCCCCTGGAGCAATGCCTGCCACATAGTTGGGGTACAGGAGAACTGTGGAATGGTCTCTGCTTGATGGGGCCACAGTGTAACCAGGGTGACAAGACTCTGGGGCCTGTCAAACAAGATCCTGTGAACTGCTAGGTACAGGTCACGAATGCTGTTGGAATCCCAGAAGGGAGGGCAGTGACCATTCATTCATTCATTCACTCACGGAACACCCTACCGTGCAAAACAGCCAGGGGCAGCCAGCCAGAGACAGCTCGACTGTTGGTTTTTTATTTTTTCCTGTTTTTTTATCTGTATATTTGCTATGTCATCTTTGAAATATTTGGGACAACTGCGCATTCCTGGGTGCAGAGACTGTAGATGGAGGAATGGATGAGGCCTGGCCCTGGAGTGCTACTAACCAGCAGGGTGACCTGCAAGAATTTTCTCCCCTTCTTCACCGAATCCATGTAAAGACCCTCAGACAGGAAAGGGATGCGAGGGGAAGGACGCTGAACCAGAAGTAATCAGGAGAAGTAATCAGTTTTCACTAAGTCCTATGGACTTTGAGGCGACTTATTCCTTAGGAAGGTAGGTATTTAGGATCCTCCAGGATCTCTCTCAGTCTGAGAGTCTATCCTTGCGGGGTAAGGGGTGGTTTGTCATCTCCAGGGTTTTAGGGTTTTGAACTGAGGGACCCTCAATTCAATTGCCGACGTTTAATTTTGTTGAGTAAGTCTGTAAATAAACACCATCTATTATCACCACCATTTCATAAAAAATAGGGCCCATGAATCCCCCCAGCTATGAGGGACATTGTCTCAGCATGAGGGACCCCTCCTCCTTGCTCAGGCAGCCGGGCACATGTGCCGCTGACACTGATGCCAGCCGCGGAGGTCAGTGGGCTGCACTGCTCGCTCCCTGCCCTCATGGACTTTGCACTTGGCGGGACTGTAATTAAACGTAACACTTAAAGTTGTAAGTGCTACAAAAGGGAGCTGACTGGGGCTCTGAAGGTGCCTAATGGTGGGGGTGGGGAGAGTCTGGGGGAGCCTTGGGAGAGAAGGAGAGAGGTGTACTTCAGGCAGAGAGACAGCACACGCGCAGGCCCTGGGTGGAGGAAGATCCTGAAGTTTCAGCAAGGGGAGGGATGGCGGTGCCGGGCCACTCGGGGCTCTGTAGGCCAAGGAAGGGAATTTGCCTTTGTTCTGGGGGTGGCAGGAAGAGTGGTGGATGCGGGTGCAGTCAGATCTGCTCTGAGACCCACCTCGGCGGAGGGGGCCCGGTGGGTCTGCGTGAGGCAAGAGCAGAAGGGGGGAAAGCGCTGTGTGCCTCAGTCTCCAGAGGGGCTGGCGGCCGGCGGTGCAGCGGGTGGGTGGCCCTGGGGAAAAGTGTGTGGGCTGAGAGGCGTCTGGAAAGGGACACTGACAGGGCGTGGAGGCTGGTTTGGACAGGAATGAGGTCGCTGTCCAGGCTGTTCCTGCCTTTGTGACGCCCACCGCCGTGTGGACAGGGCGGGCTTTCTGAGGCTGGCGCCCTGGAGAAGTGCGATCTGGAGGAAGATGCCCTGTTCGGCACACCACGAACCTACGGTGCCTTCGAGATGTCCAAGGGGAGGCGTCAAATAGACCTGTGGGTATGCGAGACTACAGTTCAAAGCAGGGGCGAGAGACTTTGAACTTGACTCTTGTTCTGTATCTCTGGCTGGAATGGTGGTCGCCCCCCAAAGAGAGGAGGAGGGGGCGGGAGGGGGCAGGGTAGAAGGCAGCCTTACTCATCTCTTCACGCCCTTTTGTAGTCTTTGAATTGTGAGCCACTAGGAATGTATTCTCTATGCAAAAACCAACAAACTATCAAAAGAAAGCTAAAAATACCGAATAATTTAGCATTTTGAAAACATACTACATGATGTGAACTTGACCGTGGATGACGGGGTCTGGTGTTTGGACTGGCAATGAGGACTCTCTGGGTTATGTAACCTTTAAAATCCCTTCTACCAGTTTTCCTTATCGTCTACCAGACTCAAGCGATGCTAACAACATCATATTCCACCGACCTTGAACGTGTTCAAAATAAATGTTTACAGGGTGAGAGGAATCAAGGGTGAACTCTGCAGGGCAGCGTCCTACCCACTGGGTCTCTCCCCTGGTCAGTGGGAAGGCCCACCTCTTCTGTCCTCCTTGCTTGTCACACAGTGACCCACAATGACCGACAAAGGTGTTTCTAAGACATAGGAAAATATGTAAAACTCCTAGTGATACTAGAAAAGAACTGGAAACAGTTTTTTTAAAAATTGTCCTCTCCCTTATCTCTCTCTCAGTCTAAGAAAAGCATTTCCCAGGCTTATTTATTTGTTTTTAAAGTCGGATAGGCTGATCTTACTTCTCTGACAGCCCTAGTTAAATCCACACAAAGTCCCAGACACTCAGAAAAGTGGCTTCCTTCTTCATTACCCTATCACTTCGACACTTAACGCCTAGAAACACTCATTTCCTAGCCTGGGAGGGTTGGTCACAGTGATCTTACTGAGGGCTCTTTCCTCAGGATCCATGAGAATCATGGTGATTAGCATCTGTATACCGCTTCGTTTACATAGTGCTTGGGCCAGCGGAGCGTCCCCGCCCGTCCCAGCAACCCTGGGGAGGACTTTGTTTTCGGAGCCTCACTCCGGGTCTGGCACACTTAAGACGTTGTTAATTCGGTGTTTGTTGCTTGAGGAAGGCAGACAGACTACGGAAACAGGCTTTCCTAAGGCCTTGCAGCTAGGAAGGGCTGAAAAGTATATTTAATCCTAGAACTGGGTGGAGGGTTTCTTCCGCTGCCCCAGGGCCTCACCGGCAGGGACGCGTGGGCTGTCATGCAGGGCGCCGGGCTCCCGTGGTGGGTCCCAGGACGTGCCAGGGGCAGGGCATGTGGTCACCTCTGCCTCCTTTTCTCTACTGCAGCTGAAACAGTCACTCCTGAGGCTGCCGGTTCTGAGTCACCATTACCAGATGTTTCATCGCTCCTATCCTTGCCGGCCTGTACCACACTGAGCACCAAAGTCATCCTTTCGTGACTTTTGGCGGGGGATGGGGAAGGTAAAAACAGGACGCAAAAGCAGAAAAGAGCTAAGGTTAGCTCGGTAGTGCACTATGACCAGGGGCTGCAGTTCGAGGGCGCGGTGGGCAGAACGAGGATGACCTGCAGCTTGGACCAGGGCGCGTCAGGGACCTCGGAATTAGGCTCAACATAGATTTCCGTGCTCTGCTGTCTTTCAAGTCAGTTTTTAGTGCCCGTGGGAGTCATCCAAACTGGGTGTGTCTCGGTCTATCCTGCAATGGCGAATGGTAACTTCTTGTCCTTGGCGTTTGGGGACCTTCGCCAATCTCACCGCTGGAAGTGCTCCCTCTGCGCTTGCTCCTGACCTGAACCTGTCGGACACAGTGAAGCCTGCTTGTGGATTTCAGGAGTGGGGCTCATGGAGGCTTTTCGGGGTGTTTGAGAAGCTGCTCTATAACCATGGATGAGCCGGTGTTGTGGCTGCAGTTTCTTTCTACAAAGAAAACTTGATTTGGAGGGAGACAATCTCCCTCATGCATTACCTGGGCCACGCCTCTGTCACTGACTTCCTGAGGCTGGGAAGCATTTGTAGATAAAGTTATATATATTTAAGTGACCGGCATGGCTTGGGTTTTGAAGAGAGCATGAAGTTGACAGAACACTACAATTCTTTTTTCTTTCTTTCCTGTTTTCTTTTCGAACATGATCATTTATACCCTGGCCACGTTTGCTTGGTTAGTCAGCTCAGCTAGGCAAGTCCCAAACAGTTTTTCCTTCGGGCAGCAGTTTGAGACCCTTCCCAGACAGAACACCTCCCCTGATCTTCTGTTGTCCTGGGCCAGAGCCTCCATTCTTGCTGCCAAGGTGGCGTTGATGACACGCGTCAAGACTGGCTGTTTTCATAGGTCCTGAGATTTTACGTGCCTCTTGAGGGCAGAGGCTGTTTAATACCACCTTTCTATCCCCCAGGGGTCTCCCTGGGGCCTAGCTCCACATTTGGAATCAGTGCTGCCTACACGTGTAGAGACTCACTGAACACATTTCTGCTCCAGAAAGCCATGCTCTCCCTTCCTGAGGCTGCGCGGGCTTCTCCCTGCGGCTCTGGGGTCCTGGCAGCAGTGTTGACGGGGCTGCCCGACCCGGGTTTGGACTTGCACCTGACTGAGAGCGGGATGACTTTGGACTAGGACTGGCCTGCTTCCTCGCTGACTCTCAGCAGAGTCATGAGGAGGCAGCCTCCACCCTGGCTGTCCGGGATGACACACTGGCCTCTGTGGTCACGGGCCTTCCTGCGGCCACTGCCCCACAGAGGCAGAAGCTGCCTACAGCCTCTCTTCCTCTGGGGACTCCACCAGCCTGTCCTTTTCTACAAGGACATCAGAAGGGCAAATTTCGGGAAATGAGGAAAGCAAGTCAAGAATTTAAAAGACAATCTTTAAATCTGTGTAGTTTTTGAATAAGTAACGGACACACACGGTGCACCGCATTCAAAAGGTACGAGGAGCCCTGGCTGGCGTAGCTCAGCGGATTGAACGCGGGCTGCAAACCAAGGGGTAGCCGGTTCGATTCCCACTCAGGGCACATGCCTGGGTTGCAGGCCAGGTCCCCAGCGGGGGCCACGTGAGAGGCGACCACACATTGATGTTTCTCCCCCTCTCTTTCTCCCTCCCTTCTGTCTAAAAATAAATAAATAAAATCTTAAAAAATAAAAAGGTACGAGGAGTCGCTCGTCTCTAGTGATGTCTCCCTGCCTGCGCTGTCCTTGGCCAGCTGGTGCCCCTCCAGGGAAGAAGGCGCATCCCATGGGACGACCATATGTTTGGGTGTCTCTGTTGTCCTTGATCTTTACTTTTCCTGGGTGTTTCTCATGGGTCCTCCATTAACAACATCCATTTCCTCTTGCCCTGCCCTCCAGCCGCCAGTACCTGGCTGAGCACGCTGGGCAGCCACCTGGCAGATACTAGGGTTCAGCCGACAGCAAGTCTGCAGCAGAGGAATGATTTGATGAGTCAGGGCTTAGAGCATCTCTGTTTGATTGTGAATTAGATGCATTTTCATTCACTTACGCTCTTGTTCTTTTAAGATAAGCCAAGAAGTGCTGATTGTCACATCGGCCTTGCTCGTGAACCTTCCTTTCATGAACCATCGCTTCCATTTGTATGGCTGCCAGTTCAGGATGGTTTTAGGGCTCACTCACACATTTTTCAGGGGGCGGTTGTGCAAGAAATGTCAATATTTTCCAACACTTTTTTGGCCTCTTCCATTGTTTTTTTTCTTTTGGCTTCTGCAAGGAGAAATCCTTATCCCTGCCTCACCCCTGCCTCACTCCTGCCCTCACCCCTGCCTCACCCCTGTCCTTGGGCCCCACCAACACACATCCGCATGCCCTGGGGGGCTCTTTCTGCCTTTCTCTTCTAGGACCCACTGAAAATGAGAAGAGCACTGGAAGGAAGACTCCTGTCCTCCTGAACAGGAGGGATTTTGTGCTTTTGCTTAGGGTTGCTCATTGGTGTGGAGAGTTCTGTAGGTTCTTGCTTTTGCCTTCCTTTTTCTCTTTGAAGCCAGTCTCCCTCCCCAGCCCCTGTGAAGGGTTCACCTGGTTCTCCCCTACTTCCGGCATGCTCTGGGGCCCTGCCTGCTGAAGACTAGGGACCTTGGAGAAATTTCCCTCCGGCTTCCTCTCTCCTCTGGATGCTTGGCCAGCGGTCAGTGACGTGGCAGCCCCCGCGGCCGTCCTGGTGCCAGGGGCCAGTGATTAAGTAGCCAGGTCTTGCGCTGACTCCATCCTGGCTTGTCACAGCTCTGCTGCAAGTTATTTTGGTCTCTGTGACTTGTGGCTGCACCATGATTACGGTTTGATATCTATCACCAAAGTGACTAAAAGATGAAAATAGAAGCCACAACAGGAAATAAACAACTGCAAATGAGATATTTTCTTCCATATTCCCTGCCAGCAAATGATTAGAATCAAACTCATTCACAATAGTTTGGTGAACTTCTAAACTTTTTGTTTTAAAGGATCAGCGTCATTTGAAACAGGGTGCTTGCTGGTCTCATGGAGGCCCACGGAAAGGACAGGACAGGACAGGAAAGGACAGGACTCCCTGTCTAGGCACACCAGCCACCCAAGGGCTCCTCCGCTGCCCGGCTTCTTTCTTGGAAAGGAAAGGAATAAGAATGCTCTGGGGTGGAGCTGGCTCTCAGAAAGGCTTGGATGTTAACTGATTCAGGGAATGCCAGGGAGCTAATAAAGCAGCACCGACCATTGTAGCTACTTGCCCAGCATCCCACCCATTGTCTGCTCAGGGCAGTAAAATAGAGGAGGAAAGCCGTGCAGAGAGGGCAAGATAGGGGTGACGCCTGAGTTAAAACACCTACAATTACACTATATGGGAACATATCTCTGCAAGTATATGCGTGTTCCATCCAGACAAGCTGTGACGTCAGATTCAACTCCCGAAACACCCACTAAACCTACCTGCCCTGCATGTGCTTGGCCTCTTGTTACAGAGTGTAACATAGTGCCCTGGACCAGATTTCCAGAAGTCTTCAGATTCTCCATCATTCGAAGCTCCATTTGAGTTATGACGTTTGCTTTCTGTTTATCTGAGTCCTTTGTCACTCTGGGAGTCTTGCTTTGCCTCCCTTGACGAGCAAAGATCTCCTCGTGAGGCCCAGAGCAGAGAGAGGGAAAGGGCCCCCGAGAGAGTAGGAAACTGGCCCAGAAAGCTTTCACGGCCCTGCCAAGGGCTCGCCCGATGTGAGGATCACCACAAGTGAAAGTTATTTAACCAGCGAGTGGCAGAGCCCTCGCCTGGAGTCGTGTTTTCTGACTTCTAGTCTGGTAGGCTTTCTAAGCTTTTCTCAGGTTATTTGTTTCCCAGACTCCTCAAAAATCTCCTTTTGTCTCTTCCGTCTGGCCTATTCTGACGGGATCACCCACATCCAAACCTCCCCCTCATCCATGTACTAGGGCTTTGTCGGCTGCTATTTGTATAGGTTGCTTCTTTAGAAAAGTTCACACACACACACACACACACACACACACACACGCAGTGCCCTTTTCAATAAGCAACATTTTTATTACAAAATTATGATCCTATACCACTACTGCCTATGTGGCCTTACAAAGCACCGTTTAGAACGCCAGCTCTGGCCCCAGGCTGCCACGAGTTTCTGTGTGGCTGGGTATCCCTGTGTCTTCAGGCCCCCCTTGCCTGGAGACGATCATGTGACCAATATTCCTGACTTTCTCTCATATTTATATCTCCAAAAGTGCTTTTGGTGGGCTTAGGGGGTGTGGTCCAAATGCCCCTTTAAGTTCTATCCACTGTTGATTTCTAAATATTGAGTGAGCATCGGTTGCATGGCAGACACCTGTAAATAGTTGGCGGGAAGTGGGCTGAGCTCTGAAGCCAGGGTTCATTTGTGCGTTTTCGTTTTATGAATGTACAATTTAGCTGGGAAAATGAAAACAGCACATTTCACTGCTTCTAAAGATCCGTTGAAACTCGCCAATGAGTTTCATTGCCCTCCTGACCTCACAATTCTAAATAACATTAAAAAAAATCTTATTCCACTAAAATAGATGTGAGGATAGATCACCCTGCCGACTAGTGGCCTCATTAGTACCGACGCCAATACGTATACTTAAATCCGTACATTTCTCAGTACCATCTGTTTTCACGGAGCAAATAATTCTGGTCCTTTACCCTTCCAATGCTTTCCTCATTTTCATGTAGTAATCTACTACCGGGTCTGTGCTTCTCCCAAACCTACGGTCAGGGGATAAACTCTCTGACCCTAAGCATCTTGAAAGCCACGGAAGGGACCGAGGAAGGGGCCGAAACAGGCCCCGCATGCGTCTGCATGTCCTCGGCAGGTCTGCTCCAAAGGTAACCTTCCCCGCCGGGAGGCGGGGCGGCTGACTTATCCTGGGCTCCAGAGGAAACCTGCCCGCGGCGGGCGTGCGAGGCCCGCCGCCCCCCGCCCCCTCCCGCCAGGATGCTGCCCCTCGCAGCTCGTCAACCCGCCAAATGCATTCCAGAGCCGTGCACAAGACACGCTTCCCCGAGCAGTCCTAGAAACCCGAGCCCGGGACGGGAGAGGGCGGGAGGGAGCACGCGGCCGCCGCTGAGGTCACACTCGCGCCGCCTCCCCGCCCTCGGCGGCCCGGCTGTTCCCTCCAGCGCACACCTCCCGGGGCTTCGGTCCAGTCCAGTGTAAATGTCTTTCAAGCGGAGACAGCGCTCTCCTCCCCCTTCCCTCCTGCGGGCCAAGGAATCCGCCGCCAGGGCCTTTAAAACAAAACGAATGAATGAAGCGCTAGGGCAAGCGCGCGGGACAGCCACTGAGAAGCGCCACGGCTGGGTCTAAATCGGGCCACCGACCGGTTCCGCTCCAGAACTCGCCGGCGAAGCCCTCCGGGTGCTCGCGGGGCTGCGCGTTTCTCCGACCCGGCCAGGTCCTCGTCCGTTCTGGCAGCTTCTTTGCTCCCCACCTTCATTCGCACCCCCCAAACCCCCGCCTCCAAGGTTCCCCCTCTCCGCAAACCCGGGAGGGGGTGGTGGCGGCTGGGGGCGGGGGGAGAAATAGCTTTTAGAAACCCGATCTGTTGTTTGCGAAACACAATCGCTTTTTTTTTTTTTTAAAGCGACAGGGTGTCTAGACGGCCACGTGACGAAGCCGGAGCCGGGCGCGCCACTGCGCAGTGGAACCAGCAGAGCAGAGGGCCCGCGGGGGGCGGGGGAGGCGGCGGCGGCGGCGGCCGCTGGGGGCGGGGGAGGAAGGGGGAGGGAAGGGGGCGGGGGCGGGAGGCCTTGCAGGAGGCGGCGAGCCTCAGGCGCATTCGCTCGCTCGCTCGGCGCACGGAGGAGCCTACTCCCGAGCCGCGCCAGCCGAGCCAGCTGGGCGCCGTGCTCGGTCCGCTCGCCGCGCCCGAGAGAGCTGCCCCAGACAGAGCCAGCCCGCCGGCGCCGAGCTGCCGAGAGCCCGGCCCCGGAGCCCCTGAGTGCGGCGCGGCGAACCCCGGAGGCGGCAGAAGGACCCGAACGCCAGGAGAGGGCGGACGGGGGACAAGGAGGCTCCCGGGCGCGACGAGGAGAGTCTCGGAGGAGGAGGCGGCGTGAGGACACCGGGGCCTCCTGCCGCTGCAGCCGGGTCGAGGCGAGCAGCCCTTACGGAGAGCCCGGCGGTCAGCCGCGGCCAGGGGAGGGGGCGCCGGCGGCCCCCAAACTAGCCAGCAGCTTGCGCTCTGGACGGCGAGAGCGCTCGACCCGCCAGGGGCCCGCCGCTGCCGCCGCCGCGCCGCCTCCCCCGCGCTGTCAGCCCTGCCGGGCGCCGCCGCCGCAGCATCTTCTGCCCCTGCGGCCCCGCCAGCCCCGAGGAAGTCCCAGCCGAGGATCGGAGCCCCTGGGAGCGAAGGAGGGAAGACCAGAGACTGCCCTGAAACACCTATATGCGGAGGATTGAAGCAGTCTAGTCAAAGCTTACTGTGGATTAAAAATATATACAGTTTTTTTTTCTTTTGGCAGAAGAAAAGGAGAGGAAGACCGGCGGGGATCTGCAAGGAAAAAAAAAAAAAGGGGATGTAACTCGTGGATACATTTTTTCCACCCCTCAAACGTCTTTTTCTACTTTGTAAACATTTTCTTTTTTTAAACCCCAGTTCCAGTCGGACGGCCCCAGACCTCCAGGGTGGAGAGGAGGTGGTGATTTTCATTTTGGGCTTTGCATATTTGGTTCTTAGGTTTTGAGAGAGCCTTCTTATTTCGCCAGACATCTCATGCAGGGTGAAGTCCACTCGGCCCCCTCCCCCGAGTCTTCGTGTGCACGGAATTTGAGGAGATCCGGTTACTAAGGATATAGAGGAAAAAAAATAAATCGCGTGCCTGCTTTTTTTTTTTAATTGCCTGCTTCTCCCCACCCCCAAATTAAGTTGCTTAGCAAGGGGGAAAGAGGCTTTTTCCTCCCTCCACCAGCTCAGCCCAACACCTTTCGTTTTTTGCCCCCGCTGATCTTCCATGTAGGAAGCCGAGGCTGGCGAGCCCGACTCTCGGGAGCCGCTGCGGGGGGGCCTCTTTTTTGGGAGGCGCCGACCCGGGCAGGCTTCGCCGACCCCAGGGAAGCGGCGGCCGCGTTTCTCCGGGGTGCGCCGGGGCCCGAGAGCCGCGCACGGCGCGGGCCGCGCGGGGTGGGGCAGCCGGAGCGCAGGCCCCCGAGCCCCGGCGGGCGCCTCGGGGCCCCCGCGCGCGCCCCGGCCTCCGGGAGACTGGCGCATGCCACGGAACGCCCTTCGGGCAACCGCCGCTCCTGCCCGGGCCGTTGCTGTTGCTGTTGTCGCCTGCGCCTGCTGCCCCAACTCGGCACCCGACTTCTTCATGGTGTGCGGAGGTCATGTTCGCTCCTTAGCCGGCAAACGACTTTTCTCCTTGCCTCCTCGCCCCGCATGTTCAGGACCAAACGATCTGCGCTCGTCCGGCGTCTCTGGAGGAGCCGTGCGCCCGGCGGCGAGGACGAGGAGGAGGGCGCGGGGGGAGGCGGAGGAGGCGGCGGCGAGCTGCGGGGAGAGGGGGCGACGGACGGCCGGGCACATGGGGCCGGTGGCGGCGGCGCAAGCAGGGCTGGCTGCTGCCTGGGCAAGGCGGCCCGAGGTGCCAAAGGTCACCATCCCCACCCCCCAGCCGGGGGCACCGGTGCGGCCGGGGGCGCCGAGGCGGATCTGAAGGCGCTCACACACTCGGTGCTTAAGAAACTGAAGGAACGGCAGCTGGAGCTGCTGCTTCAGGCCGTGGAGTCCCGCGGCGGTACGCGCACCGCGTGCCTCTTGCTGCCGGGCCGCCTGGACTGCAGGCTGGGCCTGGGGGCGCCCGCTGGCGCGCAGCCCGCCCAGCCACCCTCGTCCTACTCGCTCCCCCTCCTGCTGTGCAAAGTGTTCAGGTGGCCGGATCTCAGGCATTCCTCGGAAGTCAAGAGGCTGTGTTGCTGTGAGTCTTACGGGAAGACCAACCCCGAGCTGGTGTGCTGCAACCCCCATCACCTTAGCCGGCTCTGCGAACTCGGTGAGAAATTGCGCTGAGCCCACCCTTCCCTCCCCTTCCCTCCCCTCCCCTCCCGGGGAGCTCGAGTGGCGGAGGAAAAGCCCCCGGGGGCTGTGCGTTTGCAGCCGCCTCTGGAGGACGTGCGCAGCCTTTCCTGGGAGGAGACTTGAGGACAAAAGTAAAGAAGGAACGAGGGAAACTGAAAGGGTTTTCCCGGGGGCTCCCTTCCAGTTTTTTTCCTGTTGCCCCGATGGGGCCATGGGCGCTGCTGATGCACCCTCTGCAGACGCGCGGCTAAGAGTTAGACGCCCTCATTTCCGGATCTGCTAGGGGGTGCAGAGAGAAGTAGGGGTCACGCCTCCCCCGCACCCGGAAAGGCGTTGAGGTGTGTGGCCGAGTTGGATGTGGGCCAAGCCCGCCAAGGAAGGCTGGGAGAAGCAAGTTGTAAAGGCTGACAAGTCTCTGTTCCTTCAGTAAATAAAGAGTCACGTCGGGCTCAGTGGCCCGGACGCGGCCCTGGCGGCGCAGCCATGGAGATTTGGGGGCACAGAGAGTTAGGATGGGAGGCCGAACTGGGTATCTTACGCCCCACTCTGCCAGCCCGGGGTTGTAAAGAACACGGAGTCAGGAGAAGTTGGGTGTCCCTTGATTTCCTTTCTTTAAGCACAAGAAAGCGGAGACTTAACCGTGGGGCGGGGGTCTGTCCCCAGCTCCCCCAGGACGAGGCTGCCCCTTATTTACTGCGCTGGGCCCGGGCTGAGACGCCGGCTTCCCCCGCTGTCTGCTCGGCCTCCTCCATTGCTTCCCTTTCCTCTGCGTCTCTGTGCAGGACGTGGGAAGGGTGCTTCCCCGGGCGCCAACAGATCCTCCCAAGCTCACCAGCGAACTTGGGGCGCGTCTCTCGGTTGGGCTGGGAAATGGGGGAGCCCGGTGTTCCCCGAGCCGGTGCCTCCCGGAGCGGCGGGGGCGAAGATGAACTGCGTCCCTGGTGGGGAGGGGAGGGCGGGGGCGCGCGGGGGGAACGGGGTCTGAAGTCCGCGCCCTGGGAGGGGGCCTTGGTCGCCCCCCAGCCTGGGAACGGCGCGGCGCGCGGGCCGGCCGGGCCGCGGCCGAGCCGGTGGGTTCCAGCCGGGCCGGCGGGGCCGCGGCGGCGGCCGCAGACGTGGAGGAGCGCAGCGCCGGGGCTGGCGCCAGGCGGCCCTTTGTTTATCTGACAGCCAAGTATCAAGGCGATCGCCGCCTCGCGGCCCGGCCTCCAGCCCCCGCCGCTAAGACAAACAGTTGGGCTGAAAGAATGCCTCTGTTATCATAAGTTTCTATCTCCCTTCTCCGGGCTCGGCCTTTATTTTCTCTTGCTTTTTTAATTCCAGAGTCTCCCCCTCCTCCTTACTCCAGATACCCGATGCATTTTCTCAAACCAACTGGTGAGTAGATGATTTTAAAAATATCCCTCCTCTCTTAAGTTAGAAACAGCTTCTAGAATGCGGATTTCTCTGTCCAGGCAGCGGCTTGGGGAGGTGCTGGGTTTGCCTGGAAGTGCTTATAGGTTTTTTTCTGTTGGAAGTTTGCTTTTTTTTTTTTAGAGAGAGAGAGTGTGTGTGTGAGTGTACATATATAACTAAAAAAAAAAGTTTCCGAGATATGCTTTACGATTTGTTCCTTTTTCATGTATTTGCACACCGTGACTGAAGCTGGCTCAGCTTTAGCACGTGGAATTTGATCCGTGCAGAAGTGTCTCGAGTGCCAGATAGGGCAGTTGATGGGAAAGCTCAGAGAGACTTGTGAGTGCTGGAGGGGTGGGTGGGGAGAATGGGTGCTATAATGGAAGGGAAGGCAGTTGAAAAAGGTGCAGAGAAGGTTTGTGTGTGGAATAAAAGTTTCGGAATTTTAAGAAGCAAAGGCAAAAGCACCCTCATGGGTTCCCTCTGCTCCCTCCCCTGCAAGTCAGCACTCCTCCCGGATTTGCTCAGAATTCTAGGTTGGGGCTATAAAAGTTTTTAGCATAGCTCTCTGCCTGTTGCTTTGTCACTGGATGGCATGGGGCCAGGGCAAAAGCTCATTTGAGACTGGCACCAGCCTGTGGTGATTGTCTGCATTCAGCTTCTGGCTGGCAGCGGCGGGGCTCACCCTATGGAGCTGATGATGCCAGGGGGAAGGGGGTCAGCAAAACTGGGGCCCCGGGGCGACAACCAGGATGGCCCCTGTGTCCAGGAGCCCCTTCTTACTTACAGTGGGAGATTCATTGGGTGAAAAGCAGGGATTGTAACTTGGAAACTTTGTATCCTATATACTGGATGCCTGAAAAATACAATGTTATTTTTTGCCAAGGTTCTGAGGGAGATTCATTAGGTGAAAAGCAGGGATTGTAACTTGGAAACTTTGTATCCTATACACTGGCTGCCTGAAAAATACAATGTTATTTTTTGCCAAGGTTCTGAGGGAGATTCATTAGGTGAAAAGCAGGGATTGTAACTTGGAAACTTTGTGTCCTATACACTGGCTGCCTGAAAAATACAATGTTATTTTTTGCCAAGGTTCTGAGAGAAGTGAAGGGTTGGGCCTCATTTCGCTCTTGGAATTCTCAAGTCTTGTGCTTCGTGAGTTTTGGCTGTTGGGCTTTCCCCCCACTAATTAAAAGTTTTGCTGGGGCGTTGTCATAAATTAAATACTTTAATGAATGGTGTAACCGAAGCCCACAGCCCTCCTGGGACTCCACACCGCTTTCTCAAGTTGGGAAGGCGTTGCTGCTTGCCTGGTGCCTGTTTAATAAGTGGCCTGCAAAGCATGTGATATTTTGCTTTCGATTTACAAAACAGCAGATAAATGGTCATTAATGAGTAGATAACCAGCTCTCTGTATTTATAACAAATGTTAACTGAAATTACCAAGCGCTGTTTTTCAAAGAATAACTTGACTGGGTTTTTGGCTCCAAGACTCAAGAATTCTTTGCTGAGGTTAGTTCTCCAAGGGGCCACCTCTGTCCTGCTGTTTTTTCTTCCGTAGTCTTCAAACTTGGAGGTTTTCCTTAAAAGAAAGACCAGTCACCTTGACCCTAGGAGTAAATGTTCCCAGAAACCTCCAAAAACCATAGAAGAGAAGAGTTACATTCTCTTGGGTTTTCTGCAAAGATACCAGAATAAATCTGTTCACCGGATTGAAGCAGTCATTCTGCCAGGCCAGGACCTCATTTTCAGTGAGTGGAGTGATATATTTATTCATTAGCAAGTGTTGACATTAGGTAGCAAAATGTGTGTAAACAGAGAAGCCACAAAGACAGGAATGTGCCACTTCCAAGTTGGGGGGTGGGGAGAAAAGTTCTCCACATCGGCGAATAGGAAGTGATTAACCTGCCAATCGGAAACTCAAACAGCTGGTTACTCACCCAAAATGCTTTGTTTAAAATAAAAAAAAAAAAGAAAGAAAGAAAGAAAAAAAGGCATCGCTGTGTAAGGACAGGAGGAGCGGTCACAGGGAAGTCCCCATGGAAGAACTGTCCTCACCCGTGGAGGGGTGGCCAGGTCCCGGCTAGAGGCCCCCCCGCCCCCCCACTTTGGGGGCTGGTTTTGCCGGCTGCTGTGACCAGGGCCGATGAGGTCAGATACGCAGATGGGATGCTGTTCCAGGTTTTTCTCCTCACCTTCTCTGTGGGAGGGGAGTGTGGGGCTGGGGAATTTAGATCGGCCACTTACATTCTTAAGTTTCTAAGCCCTAGGTGGAATTTTTGGTCT
Organism: Micronycteris hirsuta; assembly: GCA_004026765.1. NCBI lineage: Eukaryota > Metazoa > Chordata > Mammalia > Chiroptera > Phyllostomidae > Micronycteris > Micronycteris hirsuta. Next base: position 47,834 of record PVJI01004518.1, on the reverse strand, counting down.
TGGGTTACTAGGTGAGAACCAGTCATAAGATTTTTACAATGGACAACTGTTAAAATCTCAACCAGTTGCACAACTAAGGGAATCCTCTCTGTGAAGGCTCCAGCTTGGGAAGAGGCGGCGGGAAGGGGGCTGGGCCCTGCCCTGCAGCCCGTGGAGGGACGCAGGGCTGAAAGTGAAGCTCTGTTTTGCTGTGGCTTTTCAAGCCACTTTGAGGCAGCCTCTGTGAGGGCCTGACCTTTGTAGACCTGAGTGCCAGCAGCACTTCCTGGGAAGGAGGCTTCCATACAGCTGAACCTAGGAACAGGGTGGCGGAGCCTTCCGGCAATCCGAAGTCAGGCAGGCCCCTCCCCCCCCATCCCCGCCCTCGCTGCACCAGGGACAGGGGCGTGCTGTTTGAGATTCGATCTCACTTTATGGAGTGGGGGGTGCTGAGGGGTGGCTCTGCAGGCTCCGCTCCTCTGCTTGCTATATACTGTGGTCTGAAAGGGTTGAAGAAATGGGGGGGGGGTCGTTGCAGGGTGCAGTGGACCTGCGTAGTCTGGGGATCCACTTGGCCAGTGCCCATTGGGAGATGGAGCCTCCAAAGTCTAGCTGGGAAGACTGGGGTCTAGCCTGCCTTTACCTCCCAACTCAGGCCTCAACTTTTCCAGGTCTCTCTCCGTATCCAGATGATCAAAGAGATCAGTGGTTCGTTGACTTGCTTATTTTTTGGTTCAGTCATCGATTCTGCAGGACTGATGATGTGCCTGCCTAAAAGATGTGGTGATTCCAGTACAGTAGTAGGTTGTCCTCCTGTGACCAAGATTGTGGATTGGGGCAGAGCAGGGACACTTGGGGTTTAGTGGCAGTGGCGGTGGCGTGGCCCTTCTGTCCTGGACGGCACTTGGGGAGCTCACAACCAAGTTGACAAGACTGCTTGGCTCATTGGGAGCTCTTCTCTTGGTGAGAGAAGTGGGACTCCAGCTGCCTCACCTTGAACCCCTCTCACCGGCTCTGTCCTTGGCTGCTCCCCAGGCTTGCATCTTGTAGGGCTCTTGCTGCCGGGAGAGGGGATGAGTCTTCCACAGCACCCAGCATTCACGGGGGGCTTGCTGCTGCCTGGGCTTCTCTGTGTGTGCCAGCCTGGGCTCTGGGGAGTGGGAAGCACAGATGGAAGCTGAGACCCTGGCCTTAGAGCTCCATCTCCCAGGAGCTTTTTTGTGCCTGAGCGATGGGGGTGTGGCTGCTTTGACCCTATTTTACGAGTCTGGCAGTAGCTTGAGGCCAGTCTGGATGCTGAAGATAGTTTCAGCTTGCTACCTGCAGGGAAGGGAGCGAAGAGAGTGAGGGCTCCGGTGGCCTGGGGACGGACAGCTGTGGGACAGACCCGGCACTCTCGGGTATGGCCCAGCTTACTGGGTGGCCCCTTGGGCTAGTCAGTGACGCCTCAGTTTACCTGGGTACGAGTCGAGTCGAGCAGGTCTACTTTGCTATTTCGCAGGGGTGGTAGGGAGGCCTAATTAATGTTTGTAAATCCTTCCTGAGATCAAAGGCTCTGCAGAAGGGCAGAGCACCATTTCATAAAACGCTTGTGGTTGCCAGTGTGGGGCTGGCTTACCTTTGATCTGAGGCAGGCCGACACCCTGAATGTGGTCCCAGCTCTGCTCCGAGTTGCCGGGCCTTTCCTTTGAAACACCTTGCCCTGGGCCTCAGCCAGCCCACGCCGGGCAGGAGGCGTGGCCCCGCATAAGTCACCGTGTTTAATGTGGGGCTGTCTTTCACTTGGGGGTGGGGAGCAGCCAGTCTCTAGAATATGGTGAAGGCCATCAAAGCAGTTTAGAAAGTACAGGGTATACACCATTTAACAAGCAGCTCCACTTCCTGTCTCCCCTATTGTTTTCCATTTGATTAAGTGTATCCTGTAAAACTATATTCCTGTTAAGAATTATACTTTACGCTGATAAAATGAGATCGTACACAGTCTTTTCTCTTTTCCCTGCCTGCGGCTCCTCCCCTGGTAAAGAGAATTCTTGAAAAGTTGTTTTTCCAGCCTGGGAGAGAATACTGCAGAGCGTTGGTGAGGGGATGAGAGAGAGAACAAGCTGGGGCGGGGGAGGTGCCGCAAGCAGCAGAAACCCAGGGGTGCTTTCTGGCTGCCCGTAGGCCCCCCAGCTCCCTTCACCAGGTAATAGAAACAGCTGCTGGGCCACTGAAGGTTTCCATGGGCCACGGGCCTCTGGGCGGCTCTTTTGCTTGGTTTCTTACTGGCCCAGTGGTTCCAGTGGAAAACTGGTGGTGCACGCCGCAGGTACTCCTGCTAGTGGCCTGGGGCGGGGGCTGGAGTCTGCACCGCCCGCCCGAGCCAGCCTTTCTCTGTGGTTCTCAGTGACTTTGGCAGTGGCCAGGTGCGCGGTATGCTCATGGGGTCTTGTGCATTTTTGTTTCCTGCGACTCATTAGTTCTGGTTCGCGGGCATTAATTTTTGTTTTAATTGCTTGCAGGAGGTTGCTGAGTCTGTCTCTCAGCTAGATTTGTTGTTATCCTCGTAAACATTTAGGTCACTGTGCCTAGTACCTGAGGGTTACAAAAATATGAAGAGAAGCTTATAAGTAGAGTTAGGACAGACAGGCTCTGAAGGTAAAGGGTTGGGTACAGGCAGCAGAAGGAAGTCCCAGGCGCTGGGTGCCAGGAAGATGCTATAGGAACTGAGGGCAGGGCCTTACAGGCCTGGGGGTGTCTGGGATGGTTTCCAGAGATGAGGAGTTTGGACTAGGCCTGGAAGCAGGTGGACAGACTGTTGCCCCTCCAGCTGGGAGCCTTGCTGAGAACGTCCTCCGTCTTGGTGTCGTGATCTGGTGGTGGCCCCACACAGGTGTGTGCGAGAGCACAGTTCGTGGAGCTGTGCTGGAGATGTGGACGCTTTCCCATGCTTACTCTACGCCAGTTAAAAGAGAAAGAAGCAGCCCCTTTAGCCCATCACCCGTCCTGAGAAAGTCCCGAAGAACTGGCGAGTCTGCCTCTGAAAAGATGAGGGCGAGACCCTGGTCCACGGGGATGGCAGAGTGGCCACCGGGTCCACGCAGAGAGGCTCAGGGAGCGATGGCAGCAGGGAGATGGCCACCAGCGTGCAGGGTCAGAACCTGGGCCTCCTTTGACCTTGGGAGCCACCTGCTTTCCTCCCCGGGGGACTTGCAAGGAGAGAGGAATTCCAGCCAGTCGTGATCGAGCCTGACCTGACGGACGATTAACTGGCCTCCCGCAGCTAGACGGTGACAGGGCGCTGTGGCCCGTCTCCCAAGGGGCAGCGAGGCCTGTGCAGCCCATTCCCGTCAGGCTCGGGGCCGGGAGTCGGCCTTGTGGAATGTTTGGTGCTTAAAAATTAATCTTGGTGTTTTCTATGTATTTATTTCTGTATTTCTTTCTCTCCCCTTCTGAAATCCACAGCAGACTGTCCAGATGCTGTGCCTTCCTCCGCTGAAACAGGGGGAACGAATTATCTGGCCCCTGGGGGGCTTTCAGGTAAGATGGGTTCTCAGATTTTCATGGCAGTTCTAAGACCTCCCACCCCCACCCCTCGAAATTGCTGGAGACGGGAGGAAATGGGGGGGTGGGGTGGATGGATGGCTTCTGTCACCGCAGCTGGTCTGGAGTTCTCACTTTTTGGTGCATTACACTGGATGCGACCTTGGTGAGTCTGTGGCCCTTCACAGGCCAGGACACGGGGCCCTCTGCACAGACGCGGAAGTGGGGTCCACCTTGGGGCTGGTTATTGCGCTGTGTTTCGTGGTGGTGGTTAAGCAACTCCTGGCTTGAAGTGTCATTAGTTCATAGATTTCAGCTCCTTTTTTTTTTTTAAGATTTTTATTTATTTGTTAGAGGAGAGAGGGAGAGGAACATAGATCGGCTGCCTCTCTCACCCCCTACTGGGGACCTGGCCCGCAACCCAGGCGTGTGCCCTGATCTGGACTTGAACTAGAGACCTTTTGGTTCACAGGCTCAAAGCTACACAAGCCAGGGCGTAGGTTTCAGCTCTTGTTTTTGCTCTTTCCCTTTGTGCATTGAGTGCTTTGAAGGGGATGGGTCCGCCTTTCAGACAGATCCCAAGTGTAGAATGGGCATTCAGAGCAGATGTCCTGATTCCCAATCCAGCACAGTGCAGGGTGTCCTAGCAGCAGGATCTGGGCGCTGCAGACAGGAGGCGCTAACACTGCTACCCAGGAGGGATGGTTTTCCTTAGAGCTGCTGGAGGATTATGGGATTGGAGGGGGGTCCCTGGGTAGCCTGAGCGACATTGCCCCTGAGGGGCAAGAGAACAGAGCGATCAACTTGGAGAAACTCATCAGCAACGTAACTGAGAGGCATTGCCATTTTTCCCAAGCCATCCTGTTTCCACGTGTCTTCCTCGCCCCAGTATGCTATCACTGGCTTTTTTTTTTAAAGAACTAGCTAAAGAAGAGGAAGATAACCAGGGGGGTGGGTGGAGGGACTCCAGCAGAGCCTTTGTTTGTGCCTTGGTACAGGACCACGACAGCTCAGATAGAAGCGGCTCAACTGTCTTGAGGGGACTGTGGTGTACCCTGTTATGTGAGGTGACTAATTGGTCAAGCGTGGCTCAGGCTGCCCCCGCCAGTCCCCGCCCAGGCTCTCCTCTCCAGGAACTGAGCTTGCTGAGAATGTCTTCAGGGAGACTGTGTTTGTTTTTATTTCTGTGCAGTATATACTCCAAGTGTTATCTGAGACAGAGGCTATTGTTTACTCAAAGCTCCTAATGAGAACGGAGCAGGAAAAAGAGGGACCCGGAGAGGGGAGGGGGCTTGGGGCGCAGGGAGGGGAGTGGTCTGGAGCGGAGCAGGAGGACAGCGCGGCCCGTGTCTCCTCTGCTTTCTAAGGCCGAGAGAGTTCCTGAAAGAAAGAAGGCAAGAAGAGGAAAGGGTCTGAGCAAAACAACACTCAGGCAGTTAGATGCTTTTATTTTTTAAATCCTGAATGTGCAGGGAGGGCCCCAGCCCTTCTGAACCACATGAAATAAGCAAGGGAAGCGGTAGCTTTTGAAAGGGGGCTTTTCGGAAGGTTTGTCTTGCTGATAACATCTTGTCTGTCTCCTGTGCTCTGGAGGAAGTGACGCCAGGCCGAGCCGCCAGGCCGGGTGACTCCCTGTAAGCCCGAGAGCGGAGCCGTGACCCACTGAACAGCGTGCCCCACGCAGCCCCTTCTGAGATGGGTGGGCTTTGTGTTCCAAAAGCTCTTCCAGTTCTGTAAAGAAACTGGGGGGGAAGCAGTTATTTTAACCCTCCCCACACCCCCCAAAGTAATTGCAACCATTTAGATTAATGGGGAGCTGCTAGGAAAGGCGTGCTTGCTTCTAAAGGGATCCCGTGGTTTAACAAAACTGCAAAAAGAAAAAAAGGGGGGGGGACCTCCACATGAAAGAGCATTTGTTTTGAATTTTAGCTCTTGATTTACTAATTCCCAAGGCTTCAAAGTTTGAGCTCTTTCTTCTTTCCGTTTGGAGTTGGAGCAGTTTATTAATAATGTGCCGTGGGGGGAAATGGAAGAAACTGTGTTTTGGGCTGGTGCCATTGGTTTGGGGGGTGTCTGGAGGGGAGGCAGTGGGCACGGAGAAAACCTAGGGCTACACCCTTTGCAGCGAGAATGCCCTCCGAAAGACGACTGTAGTGGGCCGGGGCCAGCGCAGAGGGTTTTGTAAATGGAGACAGCCCAAACCTCCTCCTCAAGAAGTTGATCTTTCCATGGGGGGGGGGGGCGGGGCGGGCGGGTGGCCTGGGTGTGTCTGCCTTGCAGAGGATGAGGCCATTGGGGGCTCTGGTGGCTGAATGGGGCAGGGCCTGGCTGGTGGGGGGCCCTGCTGGGTAGGGGAAACGGTTAGCAGAGGCTGGAGGGTGGGAGCCTGCTTTGGGGATGGGGGGCAAGTGGGCACCAAGGTGGGGAATGGTGGAAGTGCCCACAAGGCTCTGTCCCATCCTTCCCCTCCTCCGCCTTGAAATAATCTCTCTGAGTGTCTCTTTCACAGGCCCTGTGTGCTGTTTTCCTTCCTGTCCTGCCCTGGCTGAGAGCAGCCTTAATGAATGGGGCTCAGTTTAGGGTGGGAGGCAGGTCGGCAGCGGGAGCCAGGGCTTGATTCTCTTGGCATGGGAAGAAGGGAAAGAAAAAACAGCCGAATGTGAAAATGTGGGGCCTTGGCGGTGGGGGTGGGGGTGTCCTCAAAGGCATGCCCCCTCCTGAAAAGCGGCGGGGGGAGGGGGTGTGACTGCAAGGCTGGCCCTTCCCTTTCCTGCAAGGAAGGGGAGAGGAAGGGGAGTGGGCGGCAGGAGCCCTGGGAGCCGGCCCGCTGGCTGCAGGTTGGAATTCCTGCCTTGCAGCGAGGGGCTGGCCGGTGACAGGCCCAGGCCTTCGGGACTCAGCGTGCATACCCCGCCCCTGCAAGTTTCCCCAGTCTTGCTATGACTCCGTTCGAGGAGATCGTACTTTCGTTTCTGACAGCTGGCTCTCTGAGACAGATGGATGGCGGTGTGCGTGTGCGTGTGCATGCGTTTCGGCTGTGCAGACGGTCCCGTGCACAGGCACATGAACAGACACATGCCCACGGGCAGGCTCTGGGGTAGGCCCGAGCCCTCTCCCTTGGGGTTGGCAGGCCTCAGCATAGCTTCTTGGGGAGCCCTGCTGGATTGGTTCTGAGCTGTGACCTGTCAGCCTGAGCATGGTGCCTTGACTCTGAAACTCCGGGGGGGGGGGGCCTTGCTGCAGGATCGTGTCCTGGCCTAGGAAGACCCCCCCCTTGGAGGGGTCTGACAGAGACTGCTAGGTTCGGCTTGCTGGTAGAAGTGGGAAGGGTTTGCTTCCAGAGCTTTTTCACTGTGTCACTGGCAATTAAAAGCATGTGTTAGAAGCTGTCAGCTTTGCAGCCTCCCGTAGAGTTTTGGGGAGGGGCTTCCCTTCAGCTTGTCTGCAGTCCTGGTTGGGGGCGGGGGACACGCAAGAAAGACGTCTCCCTTGTAAGTTCTAGGCTCTTCATGAATCCTCCAGCCTCTTCCTGGATGCATCTATGCCTGGAGCTGGCTGGGCCTCCCCACGCAGACCTCGCTGGTTAGGGCAGAGAGTCCAGGCCAGCAACCGCTTGTAGTTTCTTAAACTTCAAAAGACGTGCCGCTGTGGGTTTCAAGGAGGGAGGCGGGAAGCGATGGAGACATAAGTACTCGCGTGTCTTGAGGGAACCCCATCTCTGGGCTGCGCAAAGTCACGCTTACTGGTCCCACCATCCCAAGGGAGGCCATCCAGGTCTTAAGGTCTGTGTGGCATGAAGTCTGAGCAATTTGAGCAGCCACCTCAGGGGCGGTTCTGGCTTCTTCTGGTCGCTGCTGCCACCCGTCTATGATAGTCTCAGAAGAGAGTCTTCCAAAAATACCTGTATAATCTGAAAATTTGGTCCTGGCTCAGTCCACGGTCAACCTGGGCTTCAACCAAGTAGCTTAGGAAAGATCACACCATCCTGTTTTTCAAGGAAAGTCGTTCAGCTGCATGTGAACAATTATTTATTGTCTGGGTTGGGATGGTGATGGCAAACCGGGGGCCTGGACCTGGGCCCCTGTTGCTGTGTTTTGGTGTCTCCTTCCCCTGCCCGGGAACACCGTGCTTTCGCCGAGCGAGCGCTGTGCTGCCTCTTGGGGGTGGGGCGGGTTGAGCTCATCCAAGTGGCTGAGAGCGTGGGCTTTGAGGCATGACTCAGATGGACCAGCACAGGCGACCCTTACCTAACTCCCCTGCTCCCTAGGCCACTGTGAGAAGTGACAGTCTAGATCTCTAGGGACCCAATCCACATCTCGCTAAATGACAGCTTGCTGACTCAGGCCTAGGGCCAGCTCACCTGGTGCACACCCACTTCCAGTGAAGACAGTCCTGGACAGGGCGCAGGCTGTTCGCTGCCTGTCTGCAGTGCTCCGGGTCATGCACTCACCTCTGCCGAAGGGCTCACAGACAAAACCCCTTTTGTCCTGGAAAGAATGGGGCAGTCAGGCAGGGGTGCAGTGCAGGGTGACAGCATTTAAAGTCTGGGGCAAATGTGGGCTGCTCTGCCTGCCGGACTAGATGGGCTGCCACCTCATGAATCCTGTCAGGCAGAACAGGGCGACGAGTCACCAGCACAGGGGCAGGGGGTCAGGTGAGCGCCAGGTTCTGGTGCGTAGCTTTCGGCTACAGTCCAGCACACTGACCTTCTTGGGCCTTTTCTGAGCAGAGCCTGGCTGTAGCTGGGTTATTCTTCAAGACCTACGGGACCTCCGAGACAAGCTCTGAGCCAGTGGGGCAGCGAAAAGGGAGGAAATGCCAAAGGATTCAAGATCAAGTTTGGCTTCCTATGCGTTTCTTTATTGTTGCCGTTACTGTGCTGTAACGGTGCCTCTGCCTGCCTGTGACTGCCAGGCTGCTAACCGTTCCGTTCAGCCCGGACCGGGAAACCGGGGCAGCTCCTGAACGCGGGCATCGTGACCTGCTGGGAGAAACTAGGCTCAGTCGGGGCCGTGGCTCCAGATTTGCCTGCACGTTAGAAGCCCTGGGATTTTCTGAATCACAGTCTGGTGGGGGGTGGGGCTTGGCCTCAGTAGTTCTGGAAGCTCCCCCGGGGGGGTTGCAATGTGCAACAAGTTGGGGATCCCCAGGTGGAAGGGGCCAAAGGGCCAGCTCACCTGTGTTCCTACAGGGAGTGTCTTTGGTGGCTTCTCGTTGGGGGCTGTACTGGTTTTTTGTGATTTTAAACAGTAGCTACCCCCCTTATCCGCAGGCTCAGTTGCCCACATCAACCATGGTCCAAACCTATTAAATAGAAAACATCAGAAATAAACGATGTATAAGTCTTAAATTGCGCACCCTTCTGAGTAGCACAATGAAATCTCTCAGTGCCCCGCTTGTCGTGGCCTCTGTCCAGGGTCCCCACGCGGCAGAGGCCACTCTCTGGGATCAGGTCAACTGTCGTGGGATCGCGGTGCTGATTTCCAGTCACCCTTGTTTTGCTTCACAATGGCCCCGAAGCACAGGCGTAGGGATGCTGGCAGTTCGGATTCGCCACAGAGAAGCCCTGACATGCTTTAAGTGAAAAGGTGGAAGTTCTCAACAAGGCATTTTATTTTCTCCCATCGCAAGAAGAGCGGTGAGTGCAGTGCGGGATGGGTGGAGAGAGAGACCGCGTGCACATAGCTTTCATTCCAGGGTGTCTTTCTGTGCCGCGTGTATGAGCGAGGCTTCAGGTAGGGGTGCTGTGCAGCCGGAGACATGGCCGGTGTGGGGTCTGGCGCTGTCCGCGGTTTCAGGCATCCACTGGGGGTCTTGGAACCCATCTCCCGCAGAGCAGGGCGGGACTGCTATATGAGGAATGCGAGTGTGGATCTTGCTTTTTGAGCCTCTTCTCAAATAAGGCGTTTGCTCGATTGTAGGAACTCGACAAGGTGCGTTGACTGTGGGCCCTCGTCCAGTTGTCTCTGTTGTTGTGAACGACACGGTACAAGTGACCCCTGCGTGGGACTGGGGTTCCTTCGGGGACGATAGAAATGTTCTGGGACTAGATAGTGGTGACGGTTGTGTGGCTCTGTACAAGCACGCAGTGTCACTGATGGTACATTTTATGTCACGCGTGTTTTACCACAGTTTTAAAAAGCAGTGATTTGTGGTGGCTTTTAAATACGTGCAGATTTGGAGAATCAATAAAAAGCTGTCACCGTGGAGAATGAAAGTGGAGAGACTACTGTTAGGTGTTGATAGACACTTCCTTTCCAAAGTGGCTCTTGGTCTCCGTGGGTGGGGGCACGTTGCAGAGCCAGACTCTCTGACTCGATTTACCCAAAGCAGCAGGCAGGGACGTGCGTGTTTTCTGGCCTGAGATTTCTGAAGGGGAGGATCAGGCACCAGGTCCCCACCAGCATGACGCAGGGGACTGTCTCCCAAAGCCTGGGATCCTCCCGACCTCCTGCCCCTCCTCTGGCCCTGCTGCCGGACCCCCTGGTCAAGGGGACACCTGCGCCCAGGTTCTAGGGCCATAGAGGAGGCGGGCGATGTGCCCGGGAGCCCTCCCTTTGTGGGAGCCTGGGGAGAGGACACTGTCCAGCACGGCCACGGGGAGGTCACCGCTGGTCCTTACCACCCTTCTTGCTCCGGGTTGAATGGCCCGCCCGGAGCCTGGCGGTCTGCCTACTGTCACAGAGAGGCTTCCTCTCTGGGCTATTTTCGGCGGGAAGGTATTATTAACTGCCGAGGCACAGTTCCGAATTTAGTGGCTAACACACCAAGAAAGCAGCATTCACCTGGTTGTGGCGACTCTTCCAAAACACGTTGGCTCATTTGGGGGGCTTGGCTGCCCCTGTTCCCCTGCACTTAACCCCATGGGGATCTGGGCCCCCACCAGTTCCTGGGGAAGCTGCGATTGGAAACTCGGCACCTGCCACAGAGAGCACGGGGCTTTTTGTTAAACCAACTTGTGAAAGGCATAGAAAATAATAGAATTTATATTCTGAGACGAGGCGGTTTTGTGATGGGGACGGGGCCCTGGACGGGAAAAGGAACTTTCTGTAGAGTTTAGGACAGGGTTTAAAACGGGGTGATAACTTTCACCTTGTAAGTGAACAGGAAATATTGGGACAAGACAGGAAATTGCATCATTGCTTTCATGAGAACTCCAGAAAAAAAGTTGTTCGTGAAAGGTAGTCGCTGAGAGACCAGCCCTGTTGTGTTTTCCTTCCCCCCGCTTCTTCCCTTCCACCCCCACAAGAACTTTTTAGGCCATTTTCTTTAAGAAAGAGGTTGTTTGAGAACTTTATGTTATTTTTATTATTTAAAAAAATATTTTACCAGAAGGGTCACCTTCAGTTGAAATGTTAACTGCAGCCTTATTTCCCAGTTTACTGAAGAATCTTTCATGACTTTCTCAGCTTCCTTTCCCAGACGGGGAGGCCAAGCAGCTCTTGGCTGGAAGCAAAGTTCGGCTTGGCTGTGCAGGCCTCCGCACTGAGCCCCACCCAGCGGCATAGCTCAGTCTTAACTTGCAAAAAAGAAAAATCTTATATATTTTATTTTGGGAGGGGGTAGGCGGGAATTGCCTCCTGCCCTCCGTCTTTTCTCCCCAGCATCACCTTCCCCTGCACGGAGGTGCCTGGCGTTTGGCAGGTCGGAACGCAGGGCTGCCTTTATGTTGAAGCCACTGAATCACCATCCCGTTCCCCCAACCCCTTTGTCCCTCCGGCCCGTCAGATCCTTAACTTCTGAGACTGTTTCTCGGGCACTCGTGAGGAGCGGAGTGGAGCACAGATGGACATGGAGCAGCCCTGGTACAGCTGTGCGTAGGAGCTGTGCCCTGCCCTGGGGGGGAGGGGTTGGGAAGCTCACCTGCCCCCCACAGGCTTCCCCTGAGAGAACTGGCCAAAGCCCTGGGTGGCTCAGAGAAGGAGATACTGACCTGGGTGTGAAAATAGTTTCCATGTGCTCAGCTCTGGGTTTCTCAGTCTCTTTGACGATGACATTGCTCTAATGACATGGGACAGTTCCCCCCAACCAGCGAGAGCCTTTAGGGTGGAGACCAGAGAGAAAGCCGCCTGTGTGGCTTGCTCTCCCCGCACTCGGCTCCCCCCCCCCCCCGCTCTTTTCCTTAGCATGCCATGTTTTGTTTTCATAACACTACAAGGGCCCTGGGGTGTGTGAAAGCATTGTTGATCACTCGGGGAGGGGAACTTGTCCAAACAGAGCAGGACGCCACAGCAGAATGCTGTGGGCCGGTGGTGTACCCACAGAGGTTACCAGGCTGGCGCCTGGCTGGAAACACCGCTCCGGGTCCGCCGCAGCTGTCTGGGAAGACGCTGAGGACAGCTTGCCGTCTCCACAGGGAATCCAGGACAGGGCCTGGGCCTTTCTGGCTAATAATCCCCACCTGGAACGCACTGTCCCTTCCCAGGGTAGGTTCACACCTGTTTCTCTACCAGGTGTAAAACTTAGGTGGGCCAGCTGCTTTGGGTGAAGCCAGTGTGTCTCTGGTTCATTCACTTAGCAATTATTTATTGAGCATCTACTACGTGCCAGGCTCTGTGAGGTGTGGAGGGTCAGTTCTTGGGCCCTGCTAGAAAGGAGGGCAGCAGGTGTGCTGGCTTCCCTGGGGGTGCTGTTGGGGGAATGATGTGGAAGGCTTTTGAACAGAAGTTGCTCCTTTTGGAGTCAGGCAGAGGGCAGCTTCTCAGGCGGTCTCTACAGGACAGAAGGAGCCAGGTCCCGTGGGCTTGGAGCTGGGCCTGGGGGTGAGGTGGTGTAAGACATGGCACAGGTGTGTGGCAGGGCCCCAGGGTGATTGTCTGAGGCGCAGGGTAGGCAGAGCGCTCCTGCCCTCCGGTTGTGTGGTCTGTTGAGAGTTGATAAAACAGAGCTTGTGGATAAACAGGTCTGTCTTCTCCAGTCTGGTTCCAGCTCCCCCCCACCCCGCCCTGCCCCCTGCAACCCCTGGTGACTGTGAGATAACAGCAGGAGGCATGGTTATAGTTACAGTCCAGACCCTGGCAGTACCCTGGGGGCACGGGGAGGTGACCAGCCAAGCACTGGCTCTTCATGCGAACACAGCCAAGGACCGAAGGGGCGCCTGGGAGCATAGTATTTCATGTCCTGACAGCCACTAGGGAGGTGGGGTGACTTTCCTGACTCCAGTGGGCTGGATTCTCACGAAGAGCATCTGGGGATGCACCTGTGCTTTCTAATTTGAAGTCTGGTGGTCACGCCCTTGTCTGAGGTCCCAGCCCAGGTGTGAGGCCCTGGCCGCCTTCAGTGGGGTTTGCATTACCAAGTGTTTCATGTTCACACTCATCCTGCCCCCCGTCAGTCCCCTGGAGGACCGCTGAAGGCTCTGTGCTAGGAGCTCACTGATTTAATCAACCTCGTCCTCTGCAGAGCCCCACTGGCCTCTCCCGGCTGGGAGAGACGTTTGGGCCTGGGGCTTGGTCCAGGTAGAAAGGGCCGAGCAGATCTCACCTCCAGTTTTCATCTTGCAAAGCAGGGGGGTTTCTGCTCTTCCGACAGAAGACAGCTGAGAGTGTTTGTTCATGTCTGTGTTTCCTTCTCACTTTTTAACTTGGGATGGCCACTCAACAGGAACAAAGATTGTAAGACACCACGATACAGCTGTGCCGCCGGTAGACATCCCTTTCTGCACGCCGCTCTGCCTTTCTCCCCGTCCACCGCTCCGGGCACCCCGTGAAGTTGGGGGGAGTGTTTCCTTCTCTCATGGGCCACGTGAACTGAGGCTGGGAAGGGTCATGAAGCTCCCTCCACTCAGAGAGCCACTTGGGGACCTTGCCAGGCCCAGGCTGCCCCTCAGATGGCACAGCCCTGCCCTCTCATTAATCAGTAACCCAGAGGGAAAAGCGTAAGCTGAGTTAGTTCTTCTGTGGTCTGGGTGCACAGTACGGTTCTTCACCTCGATGGGCCCTGCCTCCAACTGAGGGGGGGTCACCGTTAAAACCCCGCTGGGGGATATGTCCCCAGGGATGGGGCCTGGAGTCGGTGTGGGGGTGAGGGCAGCGCTGCAAAGCTTGAACAGCCACCCCCATCTCCGGTGAGAGGGATGCCCCAACCCCAGGAGAGGGAGCTTGGAGAGAATACAGTGGGAGGCAAAGTGCCTTCCAGGTTTCTGTCCCCAGAGGCTGGCCTGCTTTCCTGGCCTGGGAGTGGGGAGGCTCAGCCACCAGCTGACTGGGTGGCCTTGCAGGAGCCCTTGCTTTGTGTCCTGGGCCTCAGTTTTCTCATCTGCACAGTAAGTGGCTGGACCAGGTCACCAAGTTCTTTGAGGTGCTGGCATCCTGCCATCTTTGGTTCTTGGATTGGTGGCCCAGTAGGAGTGAGGACCCCCCCTCTTTTGCTGAGGTGGTGGGGCAGCTAATGGCTTCTTCCATGTGCGAATAAAGAGATTGTGCTTATTCCTGTTTCTTGGCTTACAAGTGCCTCCTAGAATGAGTGACAGGTGAGGAATCTTTCCCCAGAAAAACGCACAGGCATACATTTCTAGGGGTCCGTAGCCTTGTGGTGGAGTCTCCTGTACGCCGTAGAGTAAGTTTCAGGAGACCGTCCAGCGGGAGCGCCAGGGGAGGCGGAGCCTTTTTTTCCTTTGGGGGAAAAGTATAGGCAACATTGACGGCCCTGACCATTTGTGAGTGTACAGTTCAGCGGCATTAAGTACGCTCACACTGTTGTGAGCCCACCACACCGCCCGTCTCCAGAACTTCTCACCTTCCCCACTGAACCCCGCGGCCGCTGAACGCCGACTGCCCAGGCCCCTCCGCCAGCCCCCTCGCCTCTTCCCATGGACTTGACGACTCCAGGGACCTCCTAGAGTGGAACCGTGCTGTGTCTGTCCTATTTCAGGTAGCATGTGCCTTAAAGGTTCCTTCCTCCATGTTGCAGCGTGTGTAGCGGTGCCGCCTCTTTGAATGTGTGTGCGGGTGTGTTCTGGTCTCTCCATTCATCCATGGGTGGGCATTGGGCTGCTTCCACCTTTTGGTTGCTGTCAATAGTGCTGCCGGGTACATGGGGGTATAAATAGTCTCTTGGAGATTCTTCTGGGTGTATACTCAGAAGTGGGATTGCTGGGTCATGTAATTTTAGGTTGAGTGTCACCTAGCAGGGACCTCTTGACTTGTGTGTCTGCATGGACTGATCCCATGGGGTGGGGAACCCAGGGCCCACTGCACTCCTGGATGTGCATCTGGCTGGGCCTGAGGGTGAGCCCCGGGGCAGAGGAAGTGAGAGAAGGGCAGGGGTGGAGTGGGGTGACTACATCTGCCCGTGTGTGGCGGGCGGGGGAGGGGTGCCCTGGCTTGGCAGTGATACAAGCAGGTCGGAGCCCACCTTTAAGCGAGGCCTGGAGTCCTGAAACGCGGGACACACAGCCCAGAGCAGCCGTCTATTTCTGTTGGACTCCAGGGGCCTTGGGGTGGCAGCCCGGGGTGGGGGAGACTTGCCTCGTCTTTCATTCCCCAGCCTCCTGGCTGGAGGCTAGAGCTGGCGGGGCCCCAGCGAGGGGGGGCCTCAGGCCCAGGAGGCCCTGGATGCTCTGGGGGTGAAAGGGCTGGGATGGCTGAGCAGTGAGTGTGTCAAAGCCAGAGAGATTAGATTACGGAGGCAGACAGAAGTAATGATTAACTTTTCCAGTCTGCACACTGTCTCCAGTCGGTCGTGCTGTTGTTTTGCCCTGTGAGTACAGTGTGGGCCCCAGCCTGGCCTGGCCCTGGAGTTGGGTCGTAAAGACAGAGGAATGAGGGCTGGGAGTGAGCAGGGGGCGGGGAGCCGGGGAGCCGGTCGGAGAAGGAGGCTTTTCCATCAGATGCTGCGTTGGAATTTATTGGCCGGAATGCAGTAAATGTTCAAAATGCCATCCCATCCAGCAGTTTTCATAATTGTTATGGAACAAGGGGAGCTGGGGAAGGGGACCGATGAAAAGGACTTTTGTTTCCCACTGTATTTTTCCATGTCCTCGGATGGTTTTCCTACCAGTCTAGAAAAGCTGGAGTGGGGTTGGAGCTGTGTGGGGGATGGGTGGGGGCAGGGCAGGGCCTGCTGCTGGATCCTGAAGTACCTACCTTCCCAGGAGCCAGAGGTCACTGCACCGGGACGCACTAGCGCGGGGCCCACAGAACAAGCAGCTCACTGCAGAGCGGCCCCCAGGCCCGCAGAGCCAGGCAAAGCTGCCCTGTCCTTCTGGGGGTGTGCGTGTGCTTTGGGAAAATTGGCTTACTACGCATCCGTTTTTGTGAAGCTTCTTATCGAGCTTTAATGTGTAGCCAACGTACTTACAAGTGGTTAATAAAAAGCAGAAAATGAGGGACCTTTTGGTAGTTTTAAGGAAAGGCTCTTTTGGGGGGGGGGGTTTGACTCCCTCCAGGTAGGAGGTGGGTGGATTTTGAGGTTGGATTAGGCCAGCTTCCTGTTGCCTGCCGGGCCCGCCTTCCTGTGTCTTCCTGGGGGCCGCCATGGTTACCCCCAGTGGGCTGGCAGGGAGCAGATAATGCCATGATGCCGCCGGGGTCTGGGGACTCTGCCCGTGTGAGCCCGTGCACCCGTTTGTGGAGAGTGCTGGTGAGTTATTTGGGGGCTATCGGTGGGAACTTTGCGGTGCACCGTGGAGTGGAAAAGTCTTGATGTTAAAACTTGAGAAGTTTTAATGAGGCTGGATGTATGCTAAACAACAGCCAGAGAGGCCCATTTACTGTAAATATTATGAATGGAGTTGGCTGGCCTGGAGTCCCCACCCTTCCTCCGAGGCCTCTCGGAGCCGGGCAGAGCTGGCCGCCTCCGAAGGCAGCCGGTGCGCGCTATAATTTGCATGGCTGACGGCTGGGGCACAGGAAGCCGCGTCAGCCGGGCTGGCGAGACAGACGGGAGCTTTTGATTTGTGTGGCTTCCCTCCCCTGCCCTCTCCCCTCAAATTATATTCTCTGATGGCCAAAAACTGTTCTGAGGAAGGACCCCCTGGGCTGGGGGCCTTGGACTTGGACATTTGAGGGGCTTTGGGAGGTGGGGGTGGGGCCTGCTTGGGGAGCCGGGAAGTACATTTTTTGCTCTAGTAATTGATTACTCATCACAATTTGTAAGGCACAGTCACGTATGAGTCTTCTAGACTAGCAGTATCTGCCAATCAGTAAGCTTGGGAGAGTTTGCAGGCGGAGGGTGGTGGTGGGTGGGAAACTTCAGGCCTCCAAGCCCTGAGACACACTGGGAGGAGACCCGCCCCTGGGGACTCACCTTTTCCTGCGGGCCCTGAGCGACAGGACGGAAAGGACGCAAGTCTGTAACTCTTTGGGATGAAAGTGTTCGTTTGGAGAAGGCCACAGCAAAATCTGACCTGAATCTCTTTGTCCTTTTGATTTGGTTTTTATTGTTGCAAATTAAATGCAAAAATGCTCTCTTCTCCCCAAAGTGATTTTCTTACTCTTCAGAAGGTAGTAAAAATAAACACAACCAGTGTCGTTTCATACTGTGGGAACCACAGAGGGTATCCAGAGACCGTCAGAGCCAGAAGTGGGCCCGTGGGGCAGTTTTGCCCCAGCCCCCTTCAAGTTAGTTATGGACAGGTCATCCTGAGACTCAGAGAGGGAAGGCCACTTGGCCAAGGTCACAGAGCAGCTTGCTGGCCAGGAAGCCGCTTTCTTGGTGTGAGAGGGTGGACCCCCTGGTATAGGCGTAGCCTTTCCAGAGTGTGTTCTGAGAGACACTTATTTTTGCTAACACTTGCAGAGCAACTCTTGGGGACTGGTGGCTTTAGAGGCCTGAGCTGGCTCCCCACTCCCAGCTCACACTTGGCAGTATTCTGGCCTTGAACCCCAGCTCCGCTCTTTGGCAAGTGACCAACTATGCCTCATGTCCCCTTCTTGAACATAGGGATGGTAAGAGTATGTAACCTCGTAGAGTTGTTTTGAGTTCATTTGGAACAGGGCTTGTACGTAGTAGATGCCTATTGGGTGTAGGCATGGCCCAGCACTATCTATCTGTCCTTCCTTGGGGACGGGGTGGGCAAAGGGGGGAAGCGTGATGAGCATTTTCCGAGTAGCTGCAGAACCCTAGAGCCGAGACCCTTGAGTAAATACAGTTGAAGGCTGGGCCCTGGGCCCCTGCTGCTTTTGCATCAGATCATAAACGACCACGTGAGGTTGGCACTAGGAGTTTCAGTCCCTGCCAAGGTTCCATGGGAGGTGGGTTTGAACTGGGGCAGCCGGTGGGTGGGGTGTGGGTGGGGTTGTCATGCCACAGCCGGAAGTCCCCGAGGGCTAGGATTTGGGGAACTCGGTTTGTGGGGCGCAGAGACCTGAGGAAGCATCCCAGCCTTGGGAGGAGACCCTTTGGCACCCCCTGTTCACCCCCCCTGGTCCTGCCACCTCAATGGAAATAACCTTGTTAGAGAGCCCTGGAAGAAATTCAACTTTCCCAGTGTTTTCTACCGGTCAGAATTCATCCTCTGGTCCTTTCGGCAGAAGAGCTTGGCACGGTGAGGGAAAGGTTGGGTCGGAACGTCACCCTGAAATGTGTTGCATTTGTTCCCGCCCTGTGGGTAACTGGCTCTAAGCCCCAGAGGAATCCGAGGGGCCTTTGGTGTGACCTTGGCGAGGGCGAAACATGGCAGATTAGAGCTGACCCAGAACCCAAACTGCACCCAGACACCTCATCAGGTTTCCATGTGTTTGCTTTGGTATTTGGTCATTTGCCTCTCAAAAACAAGAGACCAGGAAGGGCCCTTGATAACTGAGAGTATTTAGGACGAGAGTAGATCAGACGGATTGGCGCTGGGTCCCCATGAGTCTCAGCCCTTCTCCCTGCAGTGGGCTCACTGGCTCTCAGAACAGCCCATTTCCTGAGCGGGGAGGGGAGCAGGGCTGCCGGGCGCTGTTAACCTTTGAGATGTCTGGCGAAGGGGGGAGGCGGGATGAGGCAGCCCTTGGTGGCGCCGGACTCCCGAGGGAGAGGGAGGACCCTGGACCTGCTGTGGGCGAGGCGTGGTGATGTTTGCTTTCCAGGGTTGCCGGGTTTAACTTCTGGGTCTACTTTGTGCCCTTCATGTGCCCTCATCAGCCTGTGCGAGGCCACTGTTTCTGCCTGGGCGCACGTCTCCTTGGCTTCGCCATCCTCGGCCGTCTGCTCTGCCGGGCCACTGGGGAGGGGGCTCGTCCCAGGGTTGGATCTGGGCAGAGAATCTCTGCCTTTGTAATCCGGGTGTCTCCCAGAGGTGGGGTTGAGTTGAGAACCTGCCGTGCCCACCTTTCCCCCTGCTGTGCGCCGGCAGTGGGGCGCATTCAATGCAGGCGCTCCAGCTGCTACGGCTCCGTCCTGTGCTGACTTTGGTTCCCAAACATGTCTCTGTTCTGAAGGGTCAGGGTCTTGGGGGCCCTGTCCTCCTCTTACCCCCCTCAGTTTGTGGGCAAGGTCAGGCTCAGATGGCCTTACGGTGGGACTTCGTAAGTGAGAGTCCAGAAATGGTGCCACGGGGGCACCGTGCTTGGTCTTTCCTTCCTTCCTCTGTTTTTCCTTCATCTCTTCACACCTTCAAATAAAAAACCTTAACGGGGGGGTGGAATTTCTCCCTTACCTAAAATCTGGCCTTGAGGTCTGGTCACCCCATGCCGTTGAGACCTCAGGCGAGAGCTTCATTCATGAGCCTTCTAGAAGGGTCTGGTCTGTTCATTCATGACCAGGGCAATTAAATAACTCTTTGTAAGAGGCAGGGAGCTCCTTGTTAAGTGGTCTTCCCTAATGCAAGTGCAAACACAGGGCGAAATCCTTCCCCTTCTCAATGCCCACCTCCCCCTTCCTTTTAAAGAGTTGGTTTTATGCTTTAAGGGAAATGGGGAAGGGGAGGGGGCAAACTTACAGGAATTTTAGGCCGATTCAGCATTTTTCTGGGGTTGCTCCAAACGTTCCCTAAACTATAGTAAAAAGAAAAAAATTGTGAACAGGCATCTGATTAGTTAGCTTTTTACAACACAGCTTTTCTGTTTGATGCTTTAAAATGCGCAAATACAGCTTTAAAACAAGCCCCTGTACAGTTTTCTGAGCAGGGAAAGAAGTTGTTGAAAATACCGGAAAAGGTTATAAAGCTGAGGGACATTAACAAGGGGCCGCGATTCTGCCTTTGGAGTTTAGTATCAGCGACCACGACGAGATGGCCAAGTGGGGCCTGTGAGACTTCCTGAGTCCTGGTGACCGGCTAACCAGGGAGACTTCCTGTGTGTGCGATCTCCCCAGGGCCTCCCCATGAGGCCCGGGGAGCCCCCGGGATCTAAGCACCCACCTTCCTTCGTGGGGAGACGCTTGTGGGCTGTGGGCCCAGTTCAGGGAACTGGGTTTCTCTGAAGATGATGCTGAGCGCTTCCCAGAAATGAGCCTGAGCGCTGAGGGGCATTTGGGGCAAAGGAGGGGAATCTCTGGTTGGCAGCGTGGGAAGTGCGACAGGTTAAAGGGGCTTTAAGCTGTTGCAGGGGTTTTGCTGGAGAGCCTGTTTTGTGCTCACAGATCGCCCAGGAGCAGCGAGAAGAGGGCTGTGAGGTGACGTGAGGAGTCTTGTTGTGCCCGATTCGGGCACCTAGTGGGCTTTCAGGGGCCTCGTCCACACACAGGGACACCCACGTGCTGCCGTTTATCTGGGCTGGGCCATTAACCTCAACAGAAAAAGGCTTTTTCCAGGGATGTCTGGCAGCAAATTGCTGGGTGGACTGGCTGGCTGTGCAGATGAAAGAGAAACCCGCCAGAAAGCTCCCTCCTCTCCCTCCCCTGCCCCCTCAGGGCCCAGGGCCAGCCAACCTCAGGCCCAGCCCCCGCCCAGCTTCCTCTGCCCCCAGAGGCCCGTGGGGCAGACATAGCCCCCACCCCTTGCCCATGGGCCTGGCATGAGGGCAGCTCAATCTCAGGCCCCCACCCCACCCCACCCCGCACCTCCTCCTCCCCCCTGCTAGCGGGTGCCAGGTTTCAGGGGGGCCGGGCTCTGTTGAAACAAAGTATTGTGAGACTCGCAGAGGGTCTTCTGAGCCTCCCTCTCGCGTCTCCTTTCCAGGCCAGGTTTCTTGTCCCGCCTTGGGATGGTAGGGGAGAGCTGCTCACATTCCCAAACACCCCCCCACCCTCGGGCGGGGACGCCCTGTGTCTTCCAGAAGAGGGATCTCTCCTCCAGCATGCTCGCACGCCAGAGCGCTGTTATTTACGTGGATGTTGTTGGTCTTTGGTGCAGCCTTCAGAGCTGAACTCCCTCGGCAAGAAAGTTCAAAGATTGCCAGCGCTCACGAGTTTATTAGCAGTTGATGGATACTCTGCAGAAACAAGTTAATGCCTGATGAGTCACCTTCTGCTTGGAGCCCTTGTCCCTCTCTTGTTTTTCCATACGTCCCTGTGTGTGCGCGTGCAAACACACGCACTCACAGACACACAGCTGCTCTCCCACTTGCGCTTTATAGGCACATGAGTGTTTGGGGGGTGACAGGCACCTTTTCTGGGCTTGATTTTCAGTGGGGTGGGGATTGAGGGAAAGGAATGAGCCCCTAACTTCCCAATTTGTGTAGCTGCCTGGGCAGGCGTTTGAGAAGGCCCGTTGGGGTGTCAGCAGGAGACAGCCCCCCAGGGTGTGTCTGTGGCTGCCTCAGTAGGTCAAAGTGCGCATTTGAACACTTACTCATGGGACACCTCTCTGTAAGACTGCTACTTAAAAAAAAAAAAAAGTTCACAGAGCTGACTGGTTCCCAGGTCCTAACATGCCTGTAAGGAGTTGTGAGCCTCACCGGGTTACCTAGCCTGCTGGGGCAGCAGACATGGGGCCCCCAGCCCTCCTCCACCCCGGCCGCTGCGTTGGATAAGTCATCATCTATTCTGCAAGCCCAGTAGTTCCCAAGTCAAGAAGGCCAAGCATACCCAAAGACATCTCACAGCCAACCAGCCCCATCTTCATTCCTTCAGCCCCCCCAGAAAGTGAGAAGGGAAGGCAGGAGGAGGCCCCTGCCTCTCCCCATTTTTGTTAACAAATACAAGACTTCCGGTCTCCGCCCTGCCACCACAAACCACAGCCTTCGTTCCTGCAGCCTGGCCCAGCCAGGTCAGGGAGATTTACGGTTCCCTGTCTGGGGCCTGCCCACTGGCTCTAGCTTGGGGAGGAGCTGGAATGCCAGCCACCAGGGCTCCCTTCCCTTCCATCGATCCCCCTGTCCAGATCTCTGCGAGCCTGTTTAGGAAAATCTCCTTACCAGAACCACGCTAGTCTCCCAGGCTGCCTGCGGGAAGAGCCACTTCTAGGACAGCTGGGGTGGGGCTTTCGGGGGGGGGGGGCGGCAGGAGTCTAGGTTCTTTTGTGTGAGTAGGGAAGGGCACGTTAATGTAAAGATGTCAGTTTAGACACATGAGCTTCTGTCTGGGCTGGAGGAAGCTTGTGGAGGTAGTCTGGGTTTGAACACGAGCGCGTGCGTGTGTGTGTGTGTGTGTGTGTGTTGGTTTGGCATTTTGATTGGAATTTACCCTTTGCATACGGTGCTGCCGCTGACAGGCACTGAGGGCTGTTTTTCTATTAGGAAGGTTTTTTTTTTTTGCCCCCAAATCTACCTCTGTTTAAATTTTCACCAGATAGCGCTTGCTTATGACCAAGGTCCTGATCTGAGAATTGGGTGACAGTCAGACCATCCAGGAAGTGGGCCTGGCGCCTGGAGACCCGAGGCCTGCTGAGGTCTGGCTGTGTCACCCTACGGGGCCTGAGCAGCACGCTCTCCGGGGCCCGCTTTTCTCATCGGGGTGAGGAGGGCCCAGAGCTGCTGGCCTTGGAGGTGCCGTCCAGTTTCGAGAACTGTCACTCTGGGCCATCTCTGAAGGCCTTTTCTAGCTTTAAAACTAGGACCAGCCAAGTGACGAGGGGTCCCCTGGCTTTTGAGCTCTGCTGGCACAGGAGCTTCCTTCGGCCAGGTGGGCACTCTGTCACAGGATGGGGAAGGGGCGCCTCGGTGAGCCCTGTGCTCGGCCAAGGGCAGGGCTGTTCTGTCGGAGGGTCAAGCTCTCCAGGCCCCGGGGGGTGGAGGGGCTGCAGAGTCTGCAGCACATCCAGCACCGCTGTGACCTTCCTGTGTCTCGTTTGGAGCACCCCGCTGGTCATAGGGGTGCGTGGCTGCCAGCGCCGCGATCCCAGGGGGTGGAGGACAGCCGACCCCGTCACCACCAACCGTGTCCGCCGTTTTGTTTTGCAGATTCCCAACTTCTTCTGGAGCCTGGGGATCGGTCACACTGGTGCGTGGTGGCATACTGGGAGGAGAAGACGAGAGTGGGGCGGCTCTACTGTGTCCGGGAGCCCTCCTTGGACATCTTCTATGATCTACCTCAGGGGAATGGCTTTTGCCTCGGACAGCTCAGTTCGGACAACAAGAGTCAGCTGGTGCAGAAAGTGCGGAGCAAAATCGGCTGCGGCATCCAGCTCACGCGGGAAGTGGATGGCGTGTGGGTGTACAACCGCAGCAGTTACCCCATCTTCATCAAGTCAGCCACACTGGACAACCCGGACTCCAGGACGCTGTTGGTGCACAAAGTGTTCCCCGGTTTCTCCATCAAGGCTTTTGACTACGAGAAAGCGTACAGCCTGCAGCGGCCCAACGACCACGAGTTCATGCAGCAGCCGTGGACCGGCTTCACGGTGCAGATCAGCTTCGTGAAGGGCTGGGGCCAGTGCTACACCCGCCAGTTCATCAGCAGCTGCCCGTGCTGGCTGGAGGTCATCTTCAACAGCCGGTAGCCACGTGGGGAGAGGACAGCGTGAGCCGCGCGGGCCCAGTCCAAACTACTTTGCTGCTAATGTTTTCCTCCTGAGTGCTTGCTTTTCATGCAAAACTCTTTGGTCATTGTTCTTTTTTTTTTTTTTCCTTGTCATTTTGTTTATGTTCTGTTTTGTGTGTTTTTTTTTTTGTTATTGTTTTTGTTTTTGAGAAATAGCTTATGAAAAGAATTGTTGGGTCTTTTTTTGTGGGGGGGTCATAGTGTTGGCAGGACACCCCCACCCCCATATGAAAAGGGGAAATAAAAATCAGTCCCACCAAACAGTGTAATGAATGGGGAGCAGGCCCTAACTCTGAGGTCATCAGTTCACTTGTCAGGGTGGATGTGTGTGTATGACTCTGTGAGTGTGTGTACGTGAACACGGGTGGGGGACCGGCGTGCCCTGCATGCTTCTCACTGACCTCTCCGGCTGGGAGGTTGATGCTCCCCAGCTGTGCCTCTCTTGCCCTTTGGTCGTGCTCAGTGGGGCAGAGGCAGTACCTGGGGAGGCCTGTGACCCCACCCGTGTCCCAGCAGCTGCCACAGCAAGGCCCTGCCCCCCGGCCTGGGGAAAGCCCCCACCCTGAACCAGAACCAGTTCTTTTCAAGCTTGCCAGCTCCCCCCTGGCCACCCCGCTGCCATTGTCACGTCTTTCTTGTTCGGCCATCTGCTCCTGGATGTCTCTGAGATGGGCCCCTGAGGGCTGCCGGGGCAGCCCTGCCACAGTATTGCTCGCCCAGCGCCCTCTCAGGCCCCTCCGCCTCTCCCCTGCCCTGGCCGCATCAGGTTTTACCCGGACTCAGAAAACCAGCTCCGCACTTTCCTCCCCTCTGCAGCCCGTGTGCCGAGCTCTGCTGTGAGACCAGCGAGGGGAGCAGCCCCCCTTCCCTTCCCACCGAGAAGGATTCGGTCCATCATAACCCAAGGTACCGCCCTGGGCTGACACCTAACTCTCCCTTCATTTCTTCTACAACTCATACTCTCGTATGACACGTTGACACTGCTCTCAGCTCAATGAGCATGTTTAGACTTTAACATAAGCTATTTTTCTAACTACAAAGGTTTAAATGAACAAGAGAAGCATTCTCATTGGAAATTTAGCATTGTAGTGCTTTTGAGAGAGAAAGGACTCCTGAAAAAAAAAAAAAAACCCTGAGATTTATTAAAGAAAAAAGTGTATTTTATGTTATATATAAATATATTATTACTTGTAAATATAAAGACGTTTTATAAGCATCATTATTTATGTATTGTGCAATGTGTATAAACAAGAAAAATAAAGAGAAGATGCACTTTGCTTTAATATAAATGCAAATAACAAATGCCAAATTAAAAAAGATAAACACAAGATTGGTGTTTTTTTCTATGGGTGTTATCACCTGGCTGAATGTTTTTCTAAAGGAGTTTATGTTCCATTAAACAATTTTTAAAATGTATACTTGATCCATGTTGTCCTCCAGCTCCTTTCTCTTCTGACAGGCTGGGTGCGGGGAAGTGTAAGAATCCAGGACAGTTGGGGTCTCGGCCCGGTGCTTGGCTGGGGGGGGGGAGGTGGGCTGCAAAACGAGTCAGTTCCCTGTGTGCTAGAAAGAGCTTAGCTACAGTACAGTCATCCCTCCTGTTCTGTGCTGTCCCTTGGGTGTTGCGGGCGGGTGCCCTGAGTTTGTAATGAGGTCAATCCCAGGAAACCCTGAGTTACAAAAGTGGATGATCTTTTTTCAAAACTGGAAAGGGTTTCATTTTGGGTGGTTGGGTAGGAGGCGGAATTGGGAGATGGTGGGGCTGTCCGCGGTCCCCGGAACCCGGACCCGGCTGTTGCTGCTTGGGAAGTCCTCCCTTGGCATCAAGTCCTAGCCTGCTGGGCCCTTCCCAGAGGAAGGTCACAGCCACACCGGCTTCCAGGACAGGCTTCCTGAGAGCCGAAGCCCTGGAAGGAAGATTCTGGGGGAGGTTGAGCGCCGGGGATGGGCTGTCTCCTAGGTCCCTCCCAAGCTCTGGGCCACACGCTCCAGGAAGAGGGGAAGACCGGACAGGGCACCAAGTCCAGGTCCTGCTCTGCAACCTTCCCCGCCCACTTGAACTCCAGCCCGGCCGCGGTTCCCCAGTGCCCTCGCCCAGCCCAGGCCCGACGGGGCTTGGCTGGTGAAGGGCCTCTTTAGGACTTGCCCTGGGCTGTCCGTGGTTGACCTGAGCCTCGTTTTAGATTCAGACTCTTGCACAAGAGACGGGACCAAACTGGGAACCAAACAGGGGCTGTATAAGTGTCTGTCAGGGCTCTTGAACCGCAGATCCAGGAGGGGGGCCTCTGAAGTGGAGGTTAAGATTTTGGGTATCAGAGACTGGTACAATTTCCAAAAACCTTTTTAATTCTGTCACATAGTGACACAGCACTATAGCCTGCTGCCACCATCATTTCATTCAAGGGACTTCTCATACAACTACATTGTGAGAAATATGAATGTATGTCGATTTATGCTTCAGAGCATTAGTGTCCAATGGTTATCTGGGACAACTTGTTTACTAAAGGTGATGGGGAGCTCACTACCTATAAGAGACCACTTTGCTTTTTCTCCGTTGAACTGAAACCCTCCATTTATTCTAGTTCTGCCACCCAGAGTAAGTGTAAAACCCCATCTCTGGAAAACACCCAAGGAGGTTTCTAATTAGTGCCAGTGCGGTGGGGTGGAGAAGGGGTGGGAGTGGGAGGCGTTATTTCAGGGGCTGTCGCGGCCATTGTAGTTTGCTCTAACTTGCATCGGCATGCCAGGAAGCTCTTTAATAATAATAGCTGCCACTTATTGAACGCTTTACTAGGTGCCAGGCATGATGCGAGGTGTCAAAGGGGGTTATTTCATTCTCACTAGGGCCCTCTGCAAAAACGCAGGCTCTGAGAGGTTGAAAGACTTGCCCAGGGTGGCTCAGGAGGAGATGCTCAGTGAGCTCAGGGTCCGACTCTGGCCCATGCCCTGTAGAGATGTTTATTTGATGGAACCTGGTGCGGTGCCACTCCCACAACACCTCAAAACGGGAGGAGGTGGGCCACCACACTGTCACCTGGCCCCTCGACTTGGGGCAGGGCCTCTGGACTTGGGGGGCGGGAGCTGTGGCTGCAGCACCTGTAGGTCCTCCTCTGTTACCCGGATTTGACAGTCAGCCTCAAGAGTCCAAACAGGGTGAGACCATGTGCATCCTGGTCAGGTGGCTGGTGCCGGGTGTGCAGGGAAAGAGGACCGCTTAGGGGAAGCCGGGGGTTTGCTGGCAGCCGGCACTCCTCACCCGGCCATACTGGCTGTTACCCGCAGGCATCCGCTGAGCTCCTGTGTGCCAGGACTGTGCCGAGGGGCTCCTTGCCGTCGGTGACGCTGGAGGACAAGATGCCCACACCCAAGACGGTCTCCACCAGCGCAGGCAGAAGTGCCGTATTCCCAGGACCACCTGAGACCCAAGCAGGGAGACTTCCAGCCCAGGCGGAGTTTGAGTTAGTTAGGGGGAGAGGAGAAGGTGCCCTATTACGTAAAGGGAAGTTTTCCTGCTGCCTGCTTCTCCTTCCTATCTCAGTTCATCCCTGAAGTTTTGGGGTGTATTATAGGGTTCTGCCCTCTCCCCGGACAGCAATAGCACACCGTCTTCATCTTCCCTCACCTGGGGATGCCTCAGCTGCCCCAACAAGACACCTGGATTCTCCATCTCCTTTGTCCTCGTCCCCTCTCATAACACAAAAAGCCAAATCCTGTCCACTGCCTCATTTAATCCATCATAATAAAATTGTATTACCTTTCGCATACCTGTTCCCTTTCTCCATCCCACTAGAATGATTTTGTTCAGAGACTTCTAGCACCTCCTTGGCCCTCCTCTACTCCAAGTGGCCTTTCGGTCCCTGCCCCTGCCAACCTCGCCCTTGAACCCCGTCTGCTCTGCATGTGCAGACCTCGGTCCCGGGCACGCAGGGTGAGTTACCATTCCCTGCACACGCCTCGCTCACATGCTTCCAAGCAAGTGCCCTCCGGTTCCTTCTTGAATTGGCCGTCTCATTCTTCAGGATGCAACGTGGCCCACGCCTTCTCCAGGAAGCCTCCTCCCTTTAAAAAATGTCTGCCCTAAAGAGATATTAATGGTGGAGAATTCTGTCTCCCCTACTGAACCCTAAGTTCTTGGTACTCGGGGAGGTCTCAGCAGGGGCCCCAGTCAGGACCTGCCACCCTAGCAACTCCTGGTGCAATGCTCAGACAGGGCTTGTTCCATCAATGAGGAAGAGGTCGAATTGGGAGCTTAGCTTGGACTGGGAATAATCATAATAATGACCAGCACTGATTTTTGACTTGGTGCTAGGCAGTGTTCTAAGCCCTTTGCATTGGGATTGTCCCCTTTAATCCTTACGACCTCCCTAAAACAAATACCATTAACATCAGCCCCGTTCTACAGATGAAGAAACTGAGGTTCAAAGAGTTGCCGGAGGTCCTCCAGCTGATGGCATCGGATTTCATCGCCTCTGTGTTACCTAATCTCTATGGGTAGGCCTGGGTCGGGGACCCCTGTGCTGGGTACGTGTTTTCTCTAAAACAAGTTCAGGTTAGGAAGGATCAAGCCGGTCTAGTTGCTGAAGAGACGAAACAACGCCGACATTTGTGCACGTCCGTAGGCACCAAGGGTCTCCCCAGCATTACCCACCCGTGGCCTCCACTGCAGCGGGGGGTGGGCAGGAAGAGCCAGACCCTCCGAGAGGTGAGGGACTTACCCTGGACAGCCAACCCAGCCTGCAGGGAGGCTGAAATTGCACCCAAGCCCCCAGCAAATGCAGACTTCCCAAGGGGCCAGGGAGCCAGCGCCCCCTCCCCAGCCTGCACAGGAGCTTCGGGTTGGTCTGTGTTGTCAGGGCTCCCGGCAGAAGCACAGCGAGTGACTGGCTGACGAGAGTCAGGCATCTGGGCTTGGGGGTCTGACATGAAACAGGACATGAGACGCTGTCATGGTTTTGCAGTCACATAGACTGGGGTTTGAGCCCTGCACTCTCTTGGGCAAGCCACTTAATCTCCCCGAGCCTCAATTTCTGGAACATCAAATGGGCCTTATACCTGCCGCATGGGGCCAAGAGAGGGATTAGTGGGAAAATACGTCTGGGGAGATGGCCATGTGAAAGTTAGGATAAATTACGTGGGATTGCTAATGTGTGACCATTTTGACCTACAAAGATGGCAATGTCACGTTGTTTAATCTACTGGATGCTCAGTTCAGGGCAGCGGCCCTTAGGAATCTCCAACCTTCTCTCCCCCTACAGGGCAGACAGCGGCTGACAGTGTCCTCTGGGGGTGGTTAAGGAAGCGAGCTGAGAGAAGATAGTCAACGAAGCCGACTGGCAGGGGGGTGGTCTATGTTGGGGTGACCCCCTTCCTGCTCGGAATGCCAGTAGACGGCTGAGTCCAGGCCAGAGCAGGGAGCAGAGGCTGGCAGTAGCTGGAGCAGGACTGGGGTGCCCTGGCCTGGGGAGCAGGGAGCATACTACCCCCCGCCACCCCCACTGTACCCGCTGAGCAGGGAGCAGCCGCACGCCCCGGGTTTCCTGGCGCTCCAGCAGCAGACCTGGGTTGCCAGCTCAGCAGTTTTCTCCACCCAGAAGTGGCCCCCTCTGCTTCTGAAAGTAATGATTTTCTAAAAATGGATTCCCTCCCCTCCCCCAGCTGCAATTAATCTACTAGAACACAAAGTGGCCGCTGGAGGAGGCCTCTGGTGAGTTTGGACCGGTGCAAGCCTTTGATTAATTCAGGGACGATTTACTGGCTTTGGGGTGGGGTGGGGTGGGGTGGGGTGGGGGTGCGTAGCCTATGTGCAGGCCAGGCTGGGCTCCCAGCTGGGTCTGTTTGGTGCCCACTGGAGCCACAGAGACGGGAGCCTCTTTCTCAGGGGCTTGTATGATGAGCCCTCCTTGGGAATGAGAGCCGAAGGATCTCAGACCCCAGCTCCAAGGTCATCCGTGGACATGTGTGTCCTGGGCCAGGCAAAGCTGATAAATAAACCTGGGGCTTTTGTGTTCCGGGAGTTGCCATTTCAGTAGAAGCTGCGGGGCGGGGGTGGGGGAGAAGGACATGATTGTTTTATCATAAGACAAGCCCATGTTGGGTAGTAGAACGTGAACTTGATGTGAATCCTCGAGAACAAACAAGGCACTTGAAGGGCATGTCCTTGCACCGGCGTTGCTCTCTGCACGGTCCCAGGCCAATGTGGGCACTTCGGTGGAAAAGTATGAGATGCAGTCTATGCCTTGGATTTGCAGGTAGGACACGCATACGAAGTAGAAATAAAGTGTCTCTTAAGGCTGCATTGAACCTGAAAGGAAAAATGGCTAACTGGTAGCTAACAGGATTACATTCGTTCTCAACGCTGCAGAGGGCCCTCTCACACACATGTTCCTAATGAGTCGAGACCGGAGCTCTGACTGTCCCGTTTTGGAAGAAACTGAGAATCAAAGAGATCAATCACTTACCTGAGTCACCCAGTCAAGAGGTGGCAAAGGTGTACTTGGCAGCTCTCCTTAAGTCTCTACCTGGGTTCCTTTAGCCAAAGCAGGGCCTCATCTGCTCTGTCCAATGCTCCTCTTCCAAACTCCTCTTCCCCTCAGAATTCCAGATCCTGGAGGCAATAAATGGCCTGTGGCAGAGACCTGTCATTCTCAGGCAGTTGCCTCGTGCGCCCCGCATTTCCGATCCTCCATTGCATTTTGCTTGGGGTCATGTGACTAGTTCTGGCCCACGGGCTTTGAGTCTAGGCTCCCCCTGGCCAGTCCGGCTACTGCACTGAGAACTGGTGAGCAGCGATCCAGCTCCCTTCCTCTCCCTCTGCCACAGGGACCCGGAAGATGCTTTACAATGATGGAGGCATACGATGAAAACAGCCTGGATCCCTGAACCACTGCCCTGGAAAGTCACTGGGTCCGCAGCAGACTGCGTGCGAATGTACACCTTGGGTGTCACCTGACTGAGGTTTGGTGGTTTGTCTCTCTAGCCGAATCCATGGCCCACACCACACGCTCCGGCGCTTGACCTGATTTGTCTTGCTTTCTTCTTTCTACAGAGATTGGTCTTGTATGTCCAGCATGACCGGGGCTCCCTGAAGTCGGGCACCAGCTCTTATACTTGAATCTTTCATAGCAAAAGCCCCTCTCCGGCTCCCAGTAGATGCCCAGTAAATACCGGCTATAATTGACAGGAACCAAATGGTGCCCTTGGAGGATTGCTGGGGCGCCCTCCCAGGGCACAGCACCCCCGCCCCCCGCTCTCTCACCCCTACAAAGCACTCGCCGCCCCTCCCCGACCTCCTCCTCACACCGCCCACCTCCACAGGGCCCAGCTCCAGCTCCAGCCCAGGCCAGTGTTGTCTTAGACCCAGCCAAGACCAGGGTCCTCTGGCTTCTTCACTCAGCCAAGGAGAGAGAAAGTTCCAGAGCAGAGCTCTGGCTCAACTGAATGCATCAATTCCAATCATCAGATAACATCGCTCTTCTTACCCTGCTGTTCCCTGCCCCCACAATGCTGTTTCACTTTATGTGAGTTGTATGATACACACACTGAACATTTTACTATGTATCTATTTGTTCGTTTGGCTGCTGTCTGACTCCTTCAGCTGTGAGAGCAGGGACTTTCTTCTGTCCACTGCCATATCCCCTGTACCTAGAAGAGACCCCAGCACACAGTAGACACTTGAAAGATACTCCTTGGATGAATCCATGTTGAATGACTACTTAACTTTCCAACTGAAATGCATGCATTTAAGTTCCAGGTCAATTCATATTCCCCTAAGAAAAGTGAATTTGTGTTTTCTTCGAAATATTTGTGAAAAGAAAGACTGCATTATCATATTTTTCCCCCAAAAGGTGAATGCAAAATTTTGCCTCTCGGGTGATGTTAACAATGAAAGCACCACGTGATTGTAGTCACAATGACCTGCTTTTACTGAAGGAGAATGTGCCGGCCGCTCTCTGCAGGGCATTTGGTGGTGTCTCTAAGGTAAGAGTTGCTGTCGCCCCATGTTATAGGTGAGGAAGAAGAGGCCCAGAAAGAGCAGCAGAGCAGAGAGGCCAGGTCTCGCTCCCAGTCCTGCTCCCAGCCCTTGCTCTCAGCCCTGAGCCCCCAGGGGAAGCTGCAGCTTCAAAAGAGCGCATTCCCCAAATTCTTTCCCCAGGGTTAAGATAGAGCCCGAAGCCCAGGTCCCACTGAGACCGGGTGCCTCTGCCTGGGGGCTGGCTCTGCGCCAGGCCACTGTGTTCCATCAGGGTCCGGAATCTCTGCCACGTCAGGCCTGGTGTCATCGGCATCAGATCTTCTAATGACACTCTGCAGCCAGGGAAATTACAGCGCCCAGGAGACTCGTCCCTGAGGCCCTGCTCAGGGTAATTCCAGAGCAGGAAAGAATGCTGCAATAAGCAGAAAGGTAGGGTCAGGCCGCCAGCCTTAGGTAATGGAATGCTGTGGGGGGGGTCAGGGGGCGTGGGGGTGGAGACTTTTATTGTATTTGGACAGTTTCTTTTCAAATTTAAGAAAATTCTGAAAAACGTAAAATCAAAAGTAAAAAGTATCCTTCCTCGAATCATTTAAATGATGCCTTCCAGTACCACTCCCCAGAGGTGGCCACTCGGAGGCTTTGACATGCCCCCCTCCTGAACCTGGTCTCGCTTCTGCATAAGCACAGGTACCGTTTTCATGAATGAAGCGATAATATGCATTGGCCTGCAACGGCTTATGCCACCGGAGACATTGCAGAAGTTACTGTGAATCATTCATTTTTATGTCGTCTAGTATTGGAGCTGAATTGAAAAGATGCTTGTACTCGTGGGAAAGACACACCACTTGATACTGAATGGAGCGAAGGTGTGAAGCCAGCGGAACTCTCTGGTGAGAGTGGTGGGGATATAAATAGGCTTAACCATTTTTGGAAAACTCTTTGGCAGCATCTGCTACAGCGAAGGATGATCATACTGCATCAGACATGGATACATATACATTCACTAATAGGTCCAAGAACATTCGCAGCGGCACTATTCAAACAGCCCTAAACTGAAAACAGCTCAAATCCTATCAAAAGTGGGATGGGTTTTTAAGAAAGGAGGTTTACTTACACAGTGGACGTCCTGGGAACGGAGAGACCCCAACTACACACAGCAGAGCAAATCTCGCAGACGTGATGCTGAGCTGACGAAGCCGGACACGAAAGACGCGCACTGTGTGCTTCCATTTGTGTGGCAGACATTCCATCGGGGTGAAGTTCAATGTCAGGCAAAATGCATCTGCGGGGTTAGATGTCAGGAAAGGGGCATGAGAGAGACTGCTGGGGGCTGATGACGTCGTTTCTTAGTTGGTAGGCTGCTCGGTTTGTAAAATTCATTGCGCTGTGTGCTTCGATTTGGACATTTCTATCCATGGGCTCTATTTCAGCTGGAGTCTACTTCTTAAAAAAGGATCGGTGGCATGCAAAGCCCTTCCAAAAAAGTAAAAATAAAAATCAGTCTCATATCCCCTAGGTGTTTCCCCTTTTTCTCTCTCTCCCAGGACCCGAGGAACACACGCAATAGCTCATGGGCGCCGTGCCTTCATTTACCTGGCGGGGCAGGGAGAGAAGGCGAGGTGGGCATCCCTGTTTTGGAATCCCCAGGCCTCTGAGGCTGAGGACTCAGGCTGTGCGGGTCCTCAAGCTCAGTCGGGTGCTCAGGGGCAGCAGGGGAAGAAGGAGGAGCCGGGAGAGGAGGAGGGAGAGCAGCAGGAAGAGGAAAAGGAAAAACGCCTTTTGCTGTTCTCATGATGGCTGAGGGGCCGGCAAAGAGCCTGCTGGTGGGCAGTGCATGAGTGGGATTGCTGGAGTCCTAGGTTCTGTTCCAACAGTGATGGCGATGACGACGACTGTTATCATTAGTAATAGTAGCTAATATTTCTTGAGCACTTATAAAGTGCCTCTTCCTTTTCCTCGCCCCTCTTCCTTCTAAGCATGTCTGAAGACTGCGGCAGAAGGAAATCCAAGGATCCGCTGGCAGCCTCCGCTGCTGCTCTGTTGTCTTCAGCAACCCCGTTCTGGCCCCCACATGCAGAGCCCACTCAGCAAAGCTAAAGCCCTGCAGATAACTTGACCCTCCCCGTCCAGAAGGTTGTTTACAGGCCATCTGTTGTTACCAGAGCTTGCCCCTTGGGGATTCACCGCCTGCCCCACACAGTCAAACCATTCATGCCTCGAACCCCGTGGAGAGCCAGGTCCATGCTGTTGCTGTCTTTGTGACTTTTGGTGCCCATCACATCAAGAGGCCCTGAACTTGGGATCCAGTGCCTCAGATCCCCCTGCCCAAAAGTCAGGTCACCTTCTTCCCCTTCCCCCCTGCTCCCTCCCGGGTGGACGTTTCTGGGTATCAAATCATTTTCATTCGCCTGCCCCTGCCTCAGCGTAGGCACTCCTGGTCTCTGCTCGGGCAATTCAGAGGCCTCCTGGCCATTCTCTCTGTATGTTCTTGTGCCTCTGCTGACCCACACTCTTGGTGCGATGGGTTGGGAAAACCCAGCTCTGAGCTTCCACGCACCACCCCTTTGCGCAGACCTCTTGGCCTAAAATACATTCCCCCCCTTTTCTAGCTGATGAAATCTGTCTCTTCTTCTTTCACTGTCCAGCTCAGATATCTACTCCTCCCAGAAGCCCTCCAGTCTCTTCTGTTGGCATAAATCATATCCTGCAGCATGTTATAGGACATGTTCTTCAACCTTCGTCCTTGTCATCCCTTGGAAAGCAGGAAGAGGAGTCACTTACCCCAGGTCACATCCTAATGCCTTGTGCTAAGAATTGTACTTACATAGTAGAATTACATGCTGAACCCCAAAGCCCTCCTGTGCGCCTGTTTTTGTGATAGTCTGAGAAGGGATTGGGGTAAACAAAGACTTGAAGGTGGCAGAATGCAATCCAGTCACTGTGTGGCTTGGGCAAGTCACTTCTATTCTCTGGGCCTCTGTGTCCTCCCCCGGATCTCTGGGGTGGGGACAGGCAAACTGGGAGGCCTCTTCCAGTACTAGCACTTCCAGTGAGAGCACCCTGAGCCTCTGGGGTCTCCTTTCTCCACCTGTCCCTGGCCCCAGACCTGAGCTCCCGAGAGCACCCTGACCTCGGGTCCTTGCCCTACATGCAGTAGGTGCTCAGAGTACGGTTGACAGCACCGGGGACCAACTGGCTCTGTTAGAGGGTGTGGCTGCGGGCTGGGGCCTTGTCAAGGATCTTTTCCTGGCACTCAGGATCTGCCTCTCCTTGCTGTCTACATAGGAGAAGTGGGGACAGGAGGGCACGGTGGGCCCAGCAGTGGCCCTGAGGCACACAGCAGGCACTTTTTGGGAAGCGGCCCTTAGAACCTAGCCCCATCTGGCCAGAGGAGGCCCCCGTCTCCAGCCCATTTCTCTTGAACGGGAGCCAGGCGGTCCTCACAAATTACTCACTGGCGGAGCGGCCCTGGCCCAGGGCCAAGGCAAACAGGCCTCCGGCTTGCCTGGGGGCTGGTCTGCCTGGGCTTGGGAGGGGAGGGAGGCGCCCATGCCTGGCCCCTGCTGTGGCCAGCCTGCCTGTGTGCCCCTGCTAGGCCCAGCCCCTGCCTGGCTGAGGGTCAGGCTTTGCCCCAGCCTCCCCTGGGGTTGGGCCTGGCAGTCCCTGTGGAGCTAGTGCTGCTGAGGGCCTTCCCCACTAGGGCCCGGGTCTTCCCTCTCTGCCCAGGGAGAAGCCGCCATTTCTACCCCTGTGGCCAGTGCAGTGGCTTCACCCAGTGCCCACCACCGGCCAGCCCCTGGGACAGCAGAGGAAGGGGAGCCGAGGCCCCCAGGTCTGTATCTCAGGGCAGCACCATCTACCGAAAATGACTGGTGATGATGATATGTTCTGTCCATCAAACACTGTGCACTGGAAGGAGTGCAGGAAAGAGGCAGACCACGTGGGCTAGGAAGACTTCCTGGAGAAAGTGGGGCCTGTCAAGGCCTTGAAGGACGGGGAAAATTTGCATAGCCTTCATGGAGGATTGTGCAGTGGGTCTGGGTCTCAGAATGTGACCGTCCAGAAGATTGGGGTTGGGGTGCAGAGTGAGAATAAGAGGGAAGGCAGGTAGGCTAGAGGGCTGAGGGCAGGCCCCGGTGGTACTGGGTGGGCCAGGTTGCCCAGAACCCACCCCTCCATCCATCCAAACCGCAAATATCCGTTGAGAACCCATAATGAGCCAAGACCTGTGTTAGGTATTTTCACCTACTCTTACACATACAAGTCTGGTTTATAGTAAGCAGGCTCAATAAATATGTGTTTAATAGGGAAGTGGCTATTAGAAGAGACTTGTCCTTGCCTCCAAGGAACTTATCTTCTTGCAGGACAGAATATATAAAGTTACAAACTGTGACAAGTGCTATAAAGGAGACGAAGACGGTGCCGAGAGAAATGACGGGAGTGAAATCTGTGGGCTCTCAGACTGCTGTGTGATTCCGGGCGGGAAATCCGCCTTCTCCACGTCTCAGTCTCGGCGTTTGTCAAATGGGAATCACGACGTTGCCTGTGTTACAGAGTCGCCTGTTAATTTTTTTCAGTTACCAAGATTGGAAAGTTTTAATATTGACACGATTTTCTAACCCGCAATCTACATTTAGTTTCAATTGTCTCAATAATGTCTTTTTCTTAACAGTTTTATTGAGATATAGTTCATATACTGTACAGTTCACCCATTTAAATTATGCAATTCAATGGTTTTTAGTGTATTCACGGGTATGTGCGACCGTCATCACTGTTAATTTTGGAGCATTTTTATCTCCCCGAAAGCAATCCTGTATACTTTGCCTGTCACCCATCACGCCCCCAGCTCCTTTCCCACGCCAGCCCTAGGGAGCCGGTAATCTGGTTTTTGTTTCTATAGAGCTCCTTGTTCTGGAGAGTTCATGTAAAAGGAATCATAATATAGTCTTTTGTAACTGTCTCCTTTCACTTAAAGTAATGTTTTCATAGTTCATCCATGCTGATGTCTCAACCAGCTTCTTCTTTACTTTTCTTAAAGAGCAATTTAAATTTACAGCGAAAGTGAATGGAAAGTACAGAGCTCTGGCCGGTGTATCTCTCCACACCATGCCCATGACTCTCTCCTTTCCTGTACAGTGAATAAAATCCTTACTCTCTACATTTTCTCCTCTTTGTGAATTCTTTCAAAGCCCACGTCACTGACCACCCTGACTTTCCGGTGGCCCATATGGAGGCATTCTCTATTTCTCCCTCTCCTCTGGCCTCCTGAGACTTGCTACTAGGGGAGCAGTGGGCGGTGGAAGCTCGACCCGGGCTCACCCCCTAGCCCTGTCTCTGAGAGAGGATTCTAATCCTTCCCCGTCTCTCCAGACTCTGCGTTCAGCCTCCTCCTCGCCACCCTGCATGGTCAGTGATGGATATACAGAAACTTGTTCTTTTCCCTAGAACAATTTCACCAGTTTCCAAGTGTGGTTTTATTAACCAGGCCTTTGTCAGGAATGTCTTAACCGAAAGAGCCGTGCCTGGACTCTGGATGTCACCAGAAAGCCTTAAGGAACTATGATTGACATTTGAAGCCAATAAAAGCCCCTTGGAGAAATGACCTGGTACCTTGCTTGGTCACACGGTTCACGGCAGACTTTCCAGGACTGGAAATTACTGGAAAGCAAGAACAGAACATGACTAACCTTTCTCTACAGCCACAGGCAGAAGATAATGCTGGAACAAACTGCAGCCTGGTGTTACAATGTTCCCAACAGCCCAGGGGCTCCACCACGGCACCCACCCTGCCCTTTTACAATCCAGCTGTAATTTAATACAGCTCAGCGTCCCCGCCTCTTGGTGCTGGCGTATCTCTCCACACCATGCCCCTCTCCTTTCTCGGAGAGTGAATAAAATCTTTACTCTCTCCAAAAACAAAAACAAACGAACGCACAAACAAAAAACAAAGAAAGAAAGGAAGTACAGAGTCCCTACACACCCCTTCCCCTCAGCCCCAGCCTCCCCCGCCACCCCTCACATCCCAGACCAGCACAACAGGTGCAATGAGATCGTTATAATGTACTAACCAACGCCGATGCGTCGTTATCAACCAAGATATTTTACATTGACGTTCAGTAATTTTGGCTGAAAAACGTTCCATTGTGTGGATCTGACACATTTTGTTTATTCATTCACCAGCTGATGGGCATTTGGGTTGTTTTCACCTATAAGTTTCTGTATGACCACAGGTTTTCATTTGGGCGTGTGCCTAGGAATGGAATTGTGGGGTCATGAGGTAGCCCTATGTTTAACAGTTTGAAGGTTGCCAAGACTATTTTCCAAGGCGGGTGCACCATTTTATACTCCTACCAGCAATGTATGAGTGTTATAATTTCTCCACATTCTTGCCAACAATTGTTATTATCTGACTTTTAAAAAAAGATTTTATTTATTTGTTTCTAGAGAGAGAAGAAACATCAATTTGAACAAGAAATATTGGTTGCCTCCCGCACACACCTGACCTGAGACAGAGCCCGCAACCCAGGCACGTGTCTTGACTGGGAATTGAATGGAACTGAACCTGTGACCTTCTCCTTCATTGGACAACGCCCAACCAACTGAGCCACACTGAGGCGAGGGTCAGGGCTTACCTGACTTCTTGTGTCTAGATGTCCTGGTGGGTATGAAGTGGTATCTCACTGTGGTTTTGAGTTGCATTTTTCTGATGACTAATGATGCTGAGCATCTTTTCTTCTTTTTAAATTATATTTTACTGATTATTACAGTTATCCCAATTTTTCCCCATTTGCTCCCCTCCACCCTGCACCCCCACTCCCTCAGGCAATCCCCATATCATTGTTCATGTCCATGGGTCATGTGTATAAGTTCTTTGGCGACTCCATTTCCTACACTGTACTTTACATCCCCATGGCTATTCTGCAACTACCTGTTTGTACTTCTTGATCCCCTCACCTCTTCACCCATCCCCCGCCATGAGCATCTTTTCATATGCCATTTCTATACTTTCCTTGGGGAAATGTCTATCCCCTTTGCCCATTTTTAAATTGGATTATTTGTCCTTTCCTTATTGAGTTATGAGAGTTCTTTACATATTATTTTTTTTTTAAGATTTTATTTATTCATTTTCAGAGAGAGAAGGGAGGGAGAAAGAACAATGTATGGTTGCCTCTCACATGGCCCTCACTGGGGACCTGGCCCGCAACCCAGGCATGTGCCCCGACTGGGAATCGAACCAGGACCCTCTGGTTCCCAGCCCGCACTCAATCCACTGAGCTACACCAACTGGGCCTCTTTACATATTATTGATACAAGTTTCTTATCAGAGTTATAATTTGCAAATATTTTCTCCTATTCTGTGGGCTGTGTGTTCACTTTCTTGGTGTCCTTTTAGGCACAACATTTTTAGTTCTCTGGAAGTGAAAGGTATCTATTTTTTTTCTTTTGTTGCTGGTGCTTTTGGTGTCAACGCTAAGAATCCTTTATCAAATCCTAGGTCATGAAGGTTTACTTCTATGTTTCTTCTAAGAGTTTGATAGTTTTAACTCTTATGCGTAGGTCCTTGACCAATTTGATGAATTTTTATATTTAGTACAAGGTGAGGGTGCGTCTGCATTTTGTGAGAAGAAATGCAGTTGTCCCGGCACCCTCTGTTGAAAACACGACTCTTTCCCGATTGGATGGCCCTGACACCTTTGTCAGAAATCAGCTGAGCCCAGATGTATGAGTTTATTTCTGGATCCTCAGCTCTATTCCATTAATCTATATGTTTAGCCTCATGCTAGTACCTCACTGTCCTGACTACAGTTGTTTTGTGGTAACTTTTGAAATCGGGAAGTGTGAGTCCTCCTACTTCGTTCTTCCTTTTCGGGATTGTCTTGGCTATAATGGGCCCCTTGCAATTCCATCTGCATTTTAGTATCAATTTACCAATTTCTACAAAAAGCCACATAGGTTTCTGAGAGGGATTGCACTGAAACTGTAGGTCAGTTTGGGGAGTATTGTCATCTTAATGTCACATTTCTGGATCCACAAACACGGACGTTTCCCCAGTTATTTAGATCTTCTTTAATTCCTTTCAAAATTTTATAGTTTTAGAGTGTAAGTGTTGCATTCCTTCTGTTCAATTTATTTCTATTTTTTTGAAAGATTTCATTTATTCATTTTTAGAGAGGGGAAGGAAAGGAGAAAGAAAGGGAGAGAAACATCACTGTGTAGTTGCCTCTTGCACGCGCCAAGTATGCCCACAACCCAGGCACGTGCCCTGATTGGGAATCGAACCCACAACCCTTTGGTTCACAGTCCAGCACTCAATCCACCGAGCCACACCAGCCAGGTAAATTTATTTCTATGTATTTCATTTTTTTTGATACTATTGTAAATGGAATTGTTTTCTTAATTTCATTTTTGGATCGCACACTGATTTTCAAACAAATGGCTGTTGTGCTCAGCACCGTGACGGGCGCTTGGGATGGAGCGGTGAGCGTGTTACGAGGATGAATGAGAGAAAGTATGAGCATAACGAGGTCCTCTTCATTATTGCTTTTCCTGTCTCTTACCTTTTCTTTAAATATGTCATAAGAGGAGGGCCTTTTGTACAGGCAAGGGGGAGCTATTTAACTTCAGGGGGAGAAGACTTGCAAGTTGGTGATGTATCTCGAAGGAGCTGGAGGAGCTGACCATTTACGATGGAAGCAGAGCTGCTCCCTCTGGGTGGCTGCGAGGCCGGAGCAAGACTCCAGGGAGGCTGAGGGAGCTGCTCCTGGGAAACGGGGATCCTTAGGGGGCCTGGGAGAGGCCAGGCTGAGGGCCCAGCAGTGGCCTGTCTGCCTGAGAGGGGTTCCTACAGGGAGCAGCCTTGCTCCTTCCCCTGGCTGGGCTTCCTCCTCCATGGGTTTGCATCTTTCATCCTGTAGGTTCTCCCCATTTCACGTCCCTTTGAGGATCTCTTATTGTTGTGGCCCGTGTCTCCTTTGCCACCGGTCCCTCCCCCCCCACCCCCTCGCCTC
This sequence comes from Micronycteris hirsuta, assembly GCA_004026765.1. Taxonomy (NCBI): domain Eukaryota; kingdom Metazoa; phylum Chordata; class Mammalia; order Chiroptera; family Phyllostomidae; genus Micronycteris; species Micronycteris hirsuta. The sequence goes on along the minus strand of PVJI01004518.1, from coordinate 7,568 downwards.
TCTAGCAGGCAGGGAATGGCCAGCAGGATGTCTTGGGCACCCTTGGATTTTGCAAGGCCCTGCTCATCAGATTGGGTGAGGGGAGGGAAGGGTGCCTCCCTTCCTGCAATCTCCCCCCCAAAGCAATGGGCCAGCAAGTGGGGAGATTTCTCACTGCGCCGCCTGGCTTTTTCTGCATCTGGTTCCAGCCTGGAGCCTTCACCCTGGCCAACTGTCTCACACGTGGGCTGGAGGCCTGGCCGGGCAGGGGTTGCATCCCTAGACTGACAGTGCCAGTCCTGGCATCTCCCTCCTCTGCACAGGGCCTCTTCCTCCTGCCTGCTGCCTGGAAGGACCCTGCAGGTTCCTCTTTTCAACTGCTGCTTCCTCTCCAGCCCTGGCCCCCTGGAGCCTGGAGGCAGCCCGATGGCCCCTAGCTTCATATCTGTCCATCACTCATCCCTTCTTTGTCTGCACCAGAACCCCCACACCCACCCCTTTATGTCATGCAGGCCAGACCACTGAGGATGAGTAAGTCTCAACTGCTCAGGGCCCTGAGCCTGGTGAGGTGGAGATGCAGGGGGAGGGATGGCCAGGCACCACGCTTGGGGCGGTGACCCCGTTCAGAGAAGGGAGGTCAGCATGGTCCGCAAAGATGAGGCAAGCTTGGCGCAGGACATCCCGGGTTTTTTGAGATGGTGGGTGTGGCTGAACATGCTGGGACCCTCAGCTGATCCCTGATGGGACCATTCCTCCCTCTGACTGAGAGGTGACTTCCGAGTCATGGGCAGGCAGATAGAGCTCCCCACAAAGAAGGGGATCCTGGCCACAGGCTCAGTGAAATGCCAAAAGCAGGGACTGTAACCCCAAACTGGCTGGTTTAAAACTGCCTGCTAAGTAGCTGGGTGACCTTGGGAAAGTTACTTAACTTCTCTGGGCCTCAGTTTTCTCAGTGGTAACATACGTGATGATCACAGAGAATATCAGACAGTAAGAGCAAGGTTTTCCAACTTGACACTCTGGATATTTGGGGCCGCGTCGTGAGGGGCCGTCCTGTGGGCACCGTAATCTTTCTACTTCTTAGATCCCAGTAGCACGACTCCCCTAAAAGCTGTGACAACCGAAAGTGTCTCTGGACATTGCCAAATGTTCCCCGGGGCAAAACCAACTCCAGTTGAGAGCTACTGGCTCAGAGAGTTCTAGAGAACTTAAATGAGTTAATATAGGCAGTGCACTTAGGACAGGGCTTGGCCCAGCAGAAGCACGTAGTAATTCTTATCTGCTGTTATTACAATATTACACAGGCAACAGAGGCAGCAACAAAATATAAAACAAAAAGCGGAAGTCAAAGAGAGAAGAACATTTCTAATACTCTCAGTGAGTATTAAGACAGGGAAAGACTGTGTATGAAAAAAATTCGACCACTGGCTTGACCAAATCTTCCCATTATCAGGTCACTTTACCAGAATGTGCATCTGGAGACCCTGTGGGTGCTCTTGGGTGTGCTGGGGCCCCCAGGGACACGGGGAAGGGAGGGCCAGGCCCCACCCCAGCCCACCCCCAGCTTCTGGGGCTTAGCTTTACAGAGAGAAAAGCTCAGACACTGAAAATTTCCCCTCAAGGGTTCAGAGGACAGAGCCATCAGCTAAGGCCAGGGCCAGCTGGCCGGGCAATTGTCCCCCGGCCACTCATTCATTTGTTCGTTGGGAAAGGCTCGCGGAGTGCCGAGCGTGCCAGGCACTGCTTGGTGCTTCAGAAGGATGCAGGAGGTGAGCAGTGCTTTGAAAGTTGGCCAAGCTTCAGAAAGGCAGAGAGGAGGAGAAAGAATGGCATTGACCATGGACAAGGAGGGGCTGGTGGTGGTGGTGGCAGTGGAGAGCGAAGCAGAGACCCTGAGAAGGTGAATTCCCGGGAAGCGCGGTGTGGTCAGAGGGGCAGATGTGGGTCAGCTTGTGAGGGGCCTTGAGCCCGAGGTTGGAGAAAAAGGCTCTTTATTCTGGAGCCTTTGAAGGGTTTGAGTGGAGGTCTGGGGACCCCAGGTCTGTCCCTCAGAAGAGAAGGGGCTTGGTTACGTCCCTGCCCCACAGGCCTCCCCAGGCAGGGGCTCTGGGTTGGGCCCTCAGGCAGAGTTTGGCCTTGGGCACCAGCTCCTGTCAGCAAGGCCAGGGTTCGGGGGGAGCAGACAGAGGCTTCATGGGGCTGCCTCACCTCTGAGTGACACTCTGCCTCAGTCTGCTCAGCTGAGAAATGGGGCTATCCATCTGCTCCCCAGGGCCCTCCCCCAACTTGGGCATCCTCAAATGTTGCCTCCAACAGCTCTGAACTCCGTGGCAATCAGATAGCCCAGCGGGAGGAACAACTAGGAGGCCCCTTGGCCAGTGGAGCAAACACCAGGCGGGACCCTCAGGCATGCCAGGAACTGGGAGACCCAAGGAAGAGCCCCCACAGGGACAGGCAGGGCTGGGCTGCAGGAGGCCAACTGTGTCTGAGTGCCTGCTCCTCCCTCCGTCTCAGCCCCCTCACCTCCCCTGGTGCTCTTTGCTCTTGCCTGGGCGCCAGGAGGGCAGTCGCCTGGGCAGGACCACACCCTCAGGGCTGTTAAAACATCTGGGCCAGGCGCGGCCCTGGGGAATGAGCTCACCAAGTCACTGTCTTATGAGGGGCCAGGTTCAGGCACCACAAACATGACCGGTCTGCGGGGTGCACAGCCAGGCGCAGAGAGGCTGGCCCGGGGCCAGCCCGAAGTCATCTAACTCTTGGGACCTCAGTCTGTAGAACCACATTGTCACCCCCCTCCAGGGCATGTATCCCTTGGGCTCAAAAGGGAATTTGGAAAATGCAAACCGGACTTCTGAGCCCGGCCAGCCTCTTGGCCCCGGGGCCCAGGCCTCCATGGATCAGGTGAGGTTGTGTGGGGCCTCGGTGAGGCCCGAGCAGGGGGCCAGGGTTCTGTCTAAACCATAGGGACGTAGGACCCCGGTTCCCACTTGTGTCACCTGAGCAGGTCCCCTTTCTCCGTGAGCCCATTGTCCACGGGGCCAGTGGGAGTCAGGAGGCTCGCTCTCCCTCTCCCCAGGGTGGTTGTGAGGATCACAGGAGATCACAAAGATAAAAGAGAATAGGAAAGGAGAAAGCTGGGAACACACAGAAGTGGTTGCTATTGTCACTGATGTTATTATTAGCTCCTCGCCAACCCCACTCGGAACAGAGCCATCCGGGCAGTTTCTCAGCCCTCCTTGGAAGCCCCGCGGGGTGTGGGGCTGGCCTGGGCCCTGCCACACCCCAAATCTCTCTTGAGGGGCACCTTGGGCTCCAGAGCCTCCTCTGTCCCTCCCAGTCTCTCAGCACAGGCCCCCTGGGGCGGGGAGTAGTGAGGGGAGAGGGGCCTCAGCCTCTCTGTGGGGTGGGTCCCTTTGGGCACTGCGAATGTTACATGGGAACCACATACTCCAAATAGACACCCATGCTCACCTGTGGACACCTCGAACACGCACCAACCCGCACCTGTAAGCACTCACCCAGATCTAGGCTGGCGCAGCACCCCCTGCACACACGCACGCACACACATGCACCCCTCCTTCCGTCCGGAGGCCAGTGCGGCCCGTCCCGCAGGGGCGTTATTACCCAGGTAGCTGTTGTTGTGACGACTGGCTTCAGGAAAGCCTCAGCTCGGCAGAAAACATCAAACAGCGGCCAGCGGCCTCAGATAGCAGAAGCGACAGGCCCTTTGGGGCCCTTTCCAGTGCAGACCTGCCTCCTCGTTTGCAAAAATGACTTATTATTAATCTGCGATTGAAACTGTAATTATGCCATCACCGTGTCAACAAGCTGGAACATGGTGAGGACTGGCAGCGCGTCTGGAAATGTGCTCCTACCTCCACCGTGACCGCGCTGGCACCCACCCCCGCCCAGGGACGGGCCGCGCACACACCTGTCAACCCCGGGCCCACCTCCGAGAGGTGTGTGCGGTGCCCAGTCTGCGCCTCCCCTCCTAAGAGCCTGGCCATCCAAGCTGTGGTCCCGGTGTGCTCTCGAGGTGAGAGCAGCCCTCAGAGAGCCCAGGGAGATCCAGGGGTCCCCAGGGAGACCCAGGGGGACCCGGTGTGCTCTCGAGGTGAGAGCAGCCTCAGAGAGCCCAGCTGGGGGACTGGGACATCAGCATGTGACGTAGGGAGTTAGGGGTGACGGGAACCCCAGGCTGTGCCTTCTCAGCGCGCCCGCCTGGTGGGCTGTCCTCAGCGCACTTCTCAGACACAGCACCAGGTCCTTCCAAGCCCCGTTCCTGCTCCGGGCGAGCCCAGAGGTGTGGCTGGGCAGGGGCCCGCGGCTCAGCCAGGCTCACCTCCTGATTACCAACTTTCATTGACCACTTACTACGCACCAGGTCTGGTGCAAAAATACGTTGTGTTCAACATCTCATGTAGTCCTTTGAAACCATGTGAACCCAGAGGGCAGTATATATTAACTTCACAGGTGAGAAAACTGCAGCTGACGAGGTTAGGAGGCTGCCCAGGCCCCACAAAGCTGGGCTTTAGGGCTAGGTGATCTCAGGGCCATACCCCTCCCCCACTCATCTGGTGCACTCTACACCCTCCATTGGCCCTAAGCCTCAGCCTGTGGGCCTGCAACCTGGGGTCTTGTAGGGAGGAATGAGGTAAAGGTCGATGTTCGGGATCGGTTGTCCAGGACTGGTCTGACAGACACGACCTTCGTGGAATCTGCGGGTCCTCCCCAGGGCCACTGCACCTGCTGGCCTGTGGGCTGGGCCTGCTGGGTCTGGGGGGGAGTGTACTTTTTGGTCATGAAGAAATAACAACCCCAACCAGGCCAGAGGGAAAGCGGGGGGGTGTCTGCCAGCACGGTCACGTGTGTGATTCAGGAGATCGCAGAGACGGAAAGTCACAGAACTAGTTGGCAGCTGAGTTGAGATGTAACCCCAGGCCTCCCACCTTCCACCCAGGGATCTTGTAAGCATCAGCCCGAGAGGGTCGCCGACCCTGTAGCCACATACAGCTCCCTCTCGCTACCCTCCAAGGTCACAGGTAAAAGGACTCTAGGGTGAAAAGAAGCATGCGTAGAAGGGCTATCTGGGTTCAAAGCCTGACTCGGCCACATCCTGCTCGCGTGCTCAGGGTAGAGTAAACATCCTGCGCCTGGAAAGTTTCCTCGTCTGGAAAATGGGGACAGGCAGGCCTGCCTCACAGGGCTCTGGTGGGGCCTCACGGCGCCCCCCTCCCCGAGGGCAGGCGCACTGCCACTGTGCCTGTCCGGGGCGACAGTCCAGGCAGACTCAGAACTTGTGAGGCACAGGCCAGGTGCTTAACTGCAAGGGGGTTTTGGGTCTGGAAACCCGGTAGCTGGCACTGTGATGCCTGCTCCGCCAGAAGGCCACGCCGCTCCCCACCCCGTGTCCCACAAATATCTCAGTCACCTGCCAGTCCCACTACCCCATTCCCTGGTGTTTCATTACTTTGACTTAAGGTTTAATGTGTTCCCTTCTATTAGGGCCTAGGTGACCTGCCAAAACTTTTTTGATGTAAATGACCCCTATGCATTCACTTACTCATTCACTCATTCGATGGGCAGTGAGGCAGACACTGGGGAAACTGAGGTAAGCTGGGGGATCTGGGAGCAGGAGCCATGGCAGGAGAGGGGAGGCCCACAGCTATGGGACTAGAAGCGACTTTGAAAGAGGGGCAAATGGGAGGGAGGGAGGGGCTGCCCTGAAAGCAGTCTTACTTGGGCTTCCTCGGTCCTCTGTTAATGCTGCTGGAGAAGCTCAGGCGAGCGGAAGGAACCAGCCAGGCTGCTGAGGTGTTTCCAAGCAAATAAAGCTGTCTTTGGGGACATTAAAAAAAATACAGTAGGGAGGACCACAGAAGGTCCAGGACTGAAGGTCCAGGACCGTGGCTGTATGAGGCTCTCATTTCCAGGGTGGGTGGAGTGGGGTGGGCATGGCCCTGGGGGTCTAGGAAATAGGCAGCAGGGCTCCATATGTGGGGCAGGCCGGTTGGAGCTCCGGGCAGCAGCATATCTGGGACCCAGGCCAGGAGAGAGGGTACTGAGCCGGGGTGGGTGCGAGTGCTCAGCCAGCAGGTAGGTGGGCCGACTGGTAGGTGGAGGGAGAAAGCAGGAAGGCCGTGGAGATGGACGAGCCAGCCGCACTTGCATGGCAACCGACGCTGGGACACGTCCACTGGGGCGGAGGGAGCCTGGGGTCAGCTGGCAGGGTGGGGGGTATGAGGGGGCCTTTCTCTCAGGAGGCTCAGCCCCAGTGTAGGGGGAGGGAGTGGCAGGCCAGGCCCTTCCCAGGCTAGGCATGAGGCAAGCAGGCTTTCTTCCCATTCCCCCTCCAAGTCCTTCCAGCATCAGCAACCCCACCTCTGGTGCACGTGGGGCCTTAGGACTTGGATTGGGCTCTCAGTGCCCGCCCTCCCAGGGCCTCAGAAAGCCCGGGTCTCAGAGAGCAGGGCCCACCCACTTCCCAAACCCCACCAGGCCTCCTAAACCAAGCCCCCAGCTTCTGCTTACAGGTGCAGGGACCTTGTAGACATGGCCCTGGTGCCCAGACAGGAGAAGTGACTTTCCCAAAGTCAGAGGGAGAGAGAGAGAGCGAGAAACTGTTCACTTTTCTCCAGCTCCAGGCCACCTTCTGAAACAGACTTCTGTCCCACAGAGGTATACGGGGGACTGGCAGAGGTGCATTCGTACCTGGCTAGCCACACTAGTTGAGGGCCCAGGTTGGGGGGAGAGTGAGGGGCCCCCATGAGCAGGACCCCCGGTATCCTGGGAGTGGCACAGAGGCCTTCCTTGAATGAACAGCAGGCCAGGAGTTGGGGGGAGGTGTCTGTGGACCCCACAGCATGGCCACCCCGTGCAAGACTGTCCTGCTCCCTGAAGGTGGCCCTGGCTCTCCACCGGGTTCCTGGGCCTGGGCATGGGGCAGGGGGCACTGCAGAACTGACAGCCACCCTCCACCCTGCAGCCCTGGGCCTTGCTCAGAGCCAGATGCCCAGCTGGGGCCCCGCAGGCGGCAGGGTCAGATGCAGGCTCCATCAGCGCTTCCTGTCTGCCAGCTTCACCAAGCTCCTATAAGCGAGGTGGTGCCAACCCCTTATGGGAGAGGAACCTGGCCGAGAGGACATGTCACCATGCAAGGTCACAGGGATGGAGGGAGCTGCCTTCTCTGTGAAGGGCGTCTCCCAGCCAGCAGTGGTGTATCGATCTGCCTGTTGACTTTGTGACTTTGGATTAAACACTTCCTGTCTCCGAGCCTCAGTTTCCTTGTCTGTACTTGGAACAGCCGTATTGTCCCTGTCTTCCTCCAAGAATATCAAGTGGTGAGTGCAGCCCAGGCCTGCGGCTTCTCCATGGACACGGCGGGGGCGGGGGGAGGGCGGCGAGGGAGGGTTCCCTGAGACCCTCGTGTTCCAGGAACACTGCGGGGACCCTGGCCCTGTTTCCACGGTGGGGAAGGGCAGGAGTGGGGTTCTCAGTTCCTCTTGTCCCAGCCTCTTACTCCCCTTCAGGTGGAGCAGACATTCTAGAGAGGCGGGAACCATCTTCCCCAGACCCGGGGCCCTTGGGGC